>VZUI01040677.1:0-41203 GCA_013401135.1 Cettia cetti
CCCCCCCCCCCCAAAAAAAAAAAAAAAAAACCCAACCCAACAAAAAAACCCCAACCAAAACCTCGTGTTCGGGGCGTTCCGGGGCACGGCTGTAGGATGGGGTCACCTGTCCCCGATCGGCGGGGCTGTTGTCGCTGAGGCTCGAGTGCCACCGGCGCGGTAGCATCAGCAGCTGGTAAATAAGAGAAGGGTTGTATCCTTTAGATAAGGGCTTATCTACACAGCCCTTAAGCCCACACTCACCTCCTTAGCGCACCGAGGGGCTGCGGGTGTCAACTCCCAGAGGGAAATATTTATTTAGTCCCTTTTTTAATCCCGACTTGAAGTGCCAGGAGAAACCCTTTCCTTGTTTTTGTTCGGTGCGTTGTAATTCTGTGGATTAAAACCCTTTAAAATCTTGTTGTTTGCCCACAAAACAAATAAAAGATAATCTGGCTGGAGTGGCTGAGGTCTTAATATAGATTTTTAGTACACCTGGGTGTCTTTCCTGTCATTTCTTCTCAGAGAAGTTCATCTTTTGATCATGTACACGGGCTGTCTATAAAAGCAAGTTTATATATATTAAAATAAAAATAAAAATGGACAATAGGAGCCAATGCTGCCAACTGCCACCGAGGCTGGAGCGTGCTGAGTCAGGGCTGTGTGGTCCAGCTAAATTCAAAATAAAGTCAGCAGCGAGTGGCCCTTGGATGCCAGTGTCACCAGGACCAGGCCCTGGAGATGTCACAGCAAGGAGGGAGCTGGGAGCATCCCTCAGAACTGGCACTGCTCGTCCAATCCATGCTGTGAGGGTGGAGAATTGCATGGATGGAGTAGAACTGACAAGATTTAGGTCCTGATCCTGGATCCTCAGTTTTTCTCCTTTGTGGAGTTTATTTTATTTTATTTTTTGGATGCTCCTGTGGACTGCAGGGGAGCAAAGACCACAAATAGCAGATTTTAATAAAAGTAATAACAGCAGAAAAAAAAAGCAAATCCAGGAGATAACTAGAAAGATATTCTGCTATTTTACCCAATTCCTTTCTAATTTTGAAGTCTAATATGAAAACCAGCCACGTTTGTTGTCATTTTTATAGGTGGGGAAAGTGACGCACTAGGGAAGAAAAAACAAAAAGAGGATTATTCAAGGTGCAACTTCGGTGGCAGAGTGCAGGAGTAAAACACAGCTTTATTTACCTTTATTTACAGCCCAGCCTGGTGTGTTCAGACCAAAGCCACGCTGCCTTGCAGGTAAATCCCTGTTTTTTGCTGAAGTCGGTGGAAATTTTAGCACTGCTTTCAAAGGGAAGGCTGGGCAGCCTGGAAAAGGATGGCCTGTGATCGATCCTTCCTGAACAGCTCCCTGTGATTTGTTTTTATTTAACATAAGCAAAGCTCCCAGCCCCGGTTGGGGCCTTGCCTTCGGAGTGGGGGGACTGGAGAAAAATGGGATTTTGGGGCAGGAGGAAGGAAAAGAATCAGCCCTGCAAGCTGCATTCTGCAGCGGGGGCTGCTGCAATCCCGGCCTTTTCTCTCCGTTGAAACCCTGCACTTGCTGAGCTGTCCGTAAAATCTGACAATTCTGCCGGCAGCAGAATGCATGGAAATAGCAGAGGGGATTATTCCCGTGAAAACCAAGCCAGAACTTTCCATGACATGGCACCCACGGGATCCAGGGCTTCGGCAGGAGCAGGAATCTTACACGCCTGGATTGATCCCAGTGTAACGGAGCCACACTACAAGGAGGTTTTTCTCGGTAGCTGAGGGCATCATCCCCCTATCCCCACGGTGAAACCAAAATCCAGAGCCCCAGAAAGCTGAGGGAAAATAATATTGCCCCTGAGTTAAGCGAGAAAGAGGTGAAATCTCTCGATCAAACAACAATATTCAGTTCCAGCCGTGTTTGGGCAGTGGCTGCCCGCTGTCTGCAGCCTGCCCTGCTGCAGCATCACTCACTTGGGGCAGGAATCTCCTCAGCAGAGCCGTGCCAGGTGGAATTGCAGCACCCTTGGGCGTCCTCCAGCCGCACGTGGCAGCGAGATTTGGTGGCACTGAGTTCTGAAAAAGTGAAATTTTTTAGGTCAAACCTTCCAAGGCGTCCCCTGAGAGCTCTGGGGTGCCAGAGGAGATGGGCTCAGCAGGGGCTGCTCCCCCCGCCCAGGTCTGCAGGTCGCTGCTGTGGGGTCCCATCTCCCACCCCCCCCCCGTGCTCATTCAACACCCCCAGTGCTGTAAGCCGGGTGATTGATCAATAAAATTGAACTGCAATAAGGTTTTCTTGCCCAAAATGTCATTCCCGAGGGCTTTTGACAGCTCCCTCCTGCGCCCCCATAAAATCCACCCCCATTCTGCTTCTCCGCTGCCTTTGGTCTTGGCCAAGGTGCTAAAAAGGAACGAATGGGCCCATAAGTGGTTTTTTTATTGCAGTGATTTGGGGTCCACAACCACCCCTTGTCGTGTTGGCTCATGTCAGCCCTCAGCCTGCCACGGAAAGGTCCAGCTCAGAGAATTTTGTGCCAAAAAAAAAAAAAAAAAAAAAAAAAAAAAAAAAAAAAAAAAATTGAGGTAAGCCATCAATTTTGCTGCCACTCTGTATTTCAGGCTGACTTGCTGATGCAGCACATTATATATATGTATGTACATTTATATATATGTATATGTGTATGTATATTTGTATATATATGTATATATGTGTGTGTGTATATATATATGTTCACATTCAATTTTGTTTTAGTTTTAAACATTTTTCTTACACTCAAGGGATATCTATCTATCTATCTATCTATCTATCTATCTATCTATCTATCTATCTATCTATCTATCTATCTATCTCCCTTTTAGATATATATAATATATATACATTATATGCAATGTAAATATAAGATTGATATAAGATATGATGATATATAAGATATAAGGTGATATAAGATATAAGGTGATATAAGATATAAGATGATATAAGAAAAGACATGATATATTACATCTGATATATGATATATTATATATATTACATTATATGTTATATATCTTGCAGATATTATATATATCTTATATGTTATATCTTATATATATAATATTTATATAATCCCTTGAGTGGTAAGAAACATGCTCAAAGCTAAAACAAAACTGAATTTTAAAATTTTAAAAGTCTGGAGCCTTTCTAAGGAATGAGAAGGGGGAAGAAATGAGCAGAGAGAAGGAGCAGTAATTCTGGTCCCTATAAACACCCATCTCCTAATTAATTGAGCCAGGGATGGACTGACCCTTTAATGACGATCATCAGGATGAATTTCCCGGCTGAGCTGCTCCTTCTCTGCCCCCGCAGGTGTTTTGTGCCCTGGGGATGGGCTCGGGGCGGGGGGAAGGCTCTGCTCCACCTGCCGACCCCGGAGCGCTCCCGGCCGGACCCTCTAGTGGACTCCCAGAGCATTTTCCTTCGGAAAAAAAAAAAAAAAAAAATCGGGAAAAGAGTTTTATCGGCAGCTTCCATCTTCGCCAAGCGCGTTGCTGAGCAGCTCCGAGACACCTTCCCGGGTTTATTTAAAAGAAATTTAAAAACCACGACATAAAACAGAAGCCTTCTGGAGCAACCCCCTTTTTTATTCCCTCGTGGGAAGAAAGCTGAATGTATAAGGGCAGGGAGAATTCCAGCCTAAAGCAAAGGAGTAAAGGAGACCTAATACATTTTTTATATTATGTTTTATAATTTAACTGTATGGATCTTGTTAAAAGTAATCTTCCTAAAATAATTCCCAGGCTGAGCGCTCGTTTTGGAAGGGAATATAAAATGAGAAAATAGTCTTGTGAACAGGACCAGCACCATTATTCAGGGGTATTAAATTTAAACAATTAATGAAAAAAGGAGGAAAAAAAATCTCCAATTTGCTTCCTACCATCCTCACTCAGAATTTTAAGCCAGTCACAATTACAAAACAAGTATCTAAAGTTACAAAAACTGCCCAGATTTAAAGCAAAGATAGTGACAGCACTTGCTCAGAAAAAGGAAATCCAACATTGAGGGAAATGTTTATATTACGCCTTAGAATTTCAAACAACTGCTTTTTTATCCTGAATAGCTGTGGATTTTTCTTTCTTTTCAATAGAGTAAATGACACATCTGAGAGGTGTGGGGAAGAACAGCCCAGAGCTGAGTGTTTAATGATGTGCAGAGGGGAGAAGGAAAGAGGAAAATAATGATAACTTATATCCAGATTAAAAAAAACCATCAAACAACACCACAATCAAGTGTTATTACTTCTCTACCGATCCCAAAAAAAAAAAAAAAAAAGCTTTAAATGTCCTATCTTATGGATACATCCACAAAGCTCTGCTCCCCAGCTGTTCCAAAGTGGTGACAGCTCAAGAATAGGTCACTGTTGAATTACTCTGGGTCAGGAAGACCCAAGAAGATTCAAATCAGATTCAGACACTGATGTGATTTTCCAGGCTCTTCACACGTCCCAAGATCAGCCTGTGACCATGTGTTGGGATGGGAGATTTTTAGATTTATTTTCCCCCTCTTTTTTTGTCTTTCAGTGCCAGGTTTTCTCTCATCACACAAGGCCCTGTGATGGGCACACAGCCCACAGTCCCACCCCTGGGGCTGCCCCAGGGGCAGCACAGGGCCTCAGTTCCACCTGCCTGCCCCCAGCAGGCACCTAAAGTCACTTTTGTTGGACACCTGTGCGAGGTGTCCCACCCACAGCCAGCGTGGGGCAATGGCCAACAGCTGGAAACCCAACTATCCTCAAAAGCTCTCTGGAGCCAGGGAGGAGGAGACAAAGCAGGGACTCACAGAGTTGTTGGGGTTGGAAAAGCCCTCTCAGGTCACTGAGCCCAACACTCCCCAGCACTGCCACGTCCCCACCTGCCACAGCTTTACAACCTTTGCATCCCTCCACCACTGCCCTGGGCACTCTGTTCCAATGCTCAATTACCCATTCTGTGAGGAAATTCTCCTTTTATCCACCCTGAGCCTGCCCTGGCCCAGCCTGGGGCCGTTCCCTCTGCTCCTGTCCCTGTTCCCTGGGGGCACAGCCCAAATCCCCCCGGCTGTCCCCTCCTGGCAGGAGCTGTGCAGAGCCAGAAATTCCCCCTGAGCCTCCTTTGCTCCAGGCTGAGCCCCTTCCCAGCTCCCTCAGCCTCTCCTGGTGCTCCAGCCCCTTCCCATCTCTGTTCCCTTTCAGAGGCAGCTTCTCTTTCCCTCACCTCTCAAGGGGAGCTCTCAGAGTAGCTGATGGACCAAGCTTGGAAGTTGCAGCAGCAGAAACAGAAACAATCATGTTTTAACCCCATCACCTTCTGTTTGCAAAGGTCTCCAGTCCAGAGCAGCTCTTCTTCTGCAGCCTTTTGGCATTGAAACATTCTCATTTCTCATGCTTTGTTTGTTTAGTTGTAGGAGGAGAAAACCAGAGTTTTTCCCCATTATCAGAGGAGAAGGAACAGTGGCAGGAAATTAGGTCACTGAAACTGCCCTGCTGCTTGGAGAAGGGGTTCTGCTCCCTAAGAAATTTCCACAGGAGAAGAGAAATATCCCAAGCAGCAGAGCTGCCTCCTTTGTTCCATCCCAGGCCCCCTTCCCAGCTCTCTGCCATGGATCCAATTACCCTTCCCTGGGAACAAGCTGTGGCTCTAAATTAAATCAAATGGTTTATTTGTCTGGGGCAGCTTTGCTCAGAAGCATCGAGGGGTTTCTGGAGAAGCTGCTGCTGTTTGAAAGGACATCTGTGCCACTGTCACTTCTGTCAGGAAAAAGTGAGGCCTGGCTGTGTCAGACTGGCATCCCTGGTTTGGGGCCTTTTTCTATCCGTGCTCCCACCCAGGATTTGTTTTCTTTTCTTTTCTTTTTTGCTGCTATTTTCCCATCTCAATTCCCAGTCTAGTGGAAATTCTATGCTGGAGACATGCAAATCTTCAGGAACCCCAAAACACCTTCTTCCCAAAGTTTGATTTCTTCCAGGCCTCTTCAAAACAAAATCCTGTGAATTCACCTGCTTTTTTTCTTTTTTTTTTTTTTTTTTTTTTTCCAGGCTGAAAGGAAGGAGAGATTTTTCCATCCATTCTGAGACTGAAATAAGCTCCTCAGTGCCTGCCCAGCCTTTCTCCAGCAAGGCCACTTCACTGGGGACATGTCCCAAAACCACATCAGAACTTTATTTTGGGGCTTTAGAACTTCCACATTTTTCTCTGTGCACTCCATTTTTGATGGGAACTCACCCACAAAGGTCTTTGGGATTCAAGTGTTGGAGTTCTCTCCCTGTTTATAGCCTAGAATAGGGTTTATTATCTGTTTATATATATACAGTATATTTAGAAATGTAAGAATATATTTTTGTCCCTGGGGGCACTGGAAGGAGCTCATCAGACCTTCCTAACAAGAGTTCATTAAGGAATGAAATGTAAGGAATTAGTGGAAGTTTCAGAGTGTGTTATTGGAAATAAAGCACTGCCTGTGTCACCAAATAAGCAGGGAAACCTCCTAGAGAATCCCCATTCTTAAGGATTGCAGTGATTCCCACCATCTGTTGTTGAAAAAAGGCAAGTACCACCAGGGCAGGTGGAGAGAGAGGATCCAGACAGAAAATTCCTGCTAAACCTGAGCCATCCTTAAGGCAAATGTAAATTTGAAAGGACAGAGAGCCCCACAGAAGGAGGTGATTGCCCTCCTGAGCAGCAGGGAAAATCAGCAGTACACAACATGCAGGTCAGCATTTATTTCAGTGATTTTTCCCCATCCTAATCCAGATTTCTGGAGCTTGCAGCAGCGGGAGCCCCTCCCCGTGGCAGGGAATCCACACAGGATCCATTGTGCCGCTGGGAGCACGGAGAGATGGAGAATTAGAGACACATTTTGGGCACGGGCTCCTGCTTCTGTGTTGGGTTAATTAGTGGTTTGTTAGTATGTTAAGTGCTCTGCACGTTGACCTCAGGCTGGTTGTCTCTAATAAACAAAAGCAGCTCTGCAGCTCCAGGTAACCACTGATTTCCCAGGGACTGTAACTTGACTAACGAGCACTGAGGTACCCAGGCTCCCATCTGGCCAAAAAGTGAGAAAATCCTTCTTTAGGAAATAAGAAAAAAGGGTTTATTAGAATGATCTCAAGTCTAATTCTAAACCCAAAGTCTGGGATAGTTTAAAACTTTCCTTGTTTCTTTTCAAAAAGCTCCCCCTGAAGCTGAAGTGATTTTTTTGACTGTAGTCTGATGACTGCAAATTTTATTTCCATGGCAAAGTTCATCAAGAAAGAATTCACCTTTTGTAGGAAACCCCATTTTGATCAGGAAATGCATTTTTGCCAATGCTGAGCCCAGCTAGACAGGCTCTTGTCAGGAAGTAGGATAGGGCCAGGCTGAAAATCCAAGACTTTTTCCCTTTCCTGTTAGGAAGTCCTTGCATTGACAGGTTATAAAGCTGAATCACACTCTGAGAAAAAAACTCAAAACCCAACAGCTCCTCACAGAGATGGCTCTTGGGTGACCCAATGGCCTGGCTCTGACTTTCTTTTTTTTTTTCCATTTTTTTTCTTTTTAGGAAGAATTGCAAAGGCTGCAAGCTTTTGCAAAAGAACTGCTGCAAATTGCAAGCATGGCTTGGCTGCCTTGGCTGCCAGGAGTTTCGAGAGGATCCCTGGAAACACATTTGGTTTTAATCAGGCCCCTGCACTGTGGAACATCCTGTTTGTCTACACTTATTATTACTGACAAATTATCCTCCTCCAAATCTCAGGGAGCATTCACTTTATCCTCACATTAAACCTGATTGGAAACAGTAGGTTTAATTGGACTCAGCATGAGGCCCAGTCGTAAACTGCACCAGTTCCTTGTTTTACTGTGGCATTCCCTGGATGTGTGAAAATACCATATTTCATATACAGGGCCCAACTTGCTACTGCCAGGGCTGTCACAGACACTGTACAGATGCCCTGGGCTGCAGCAGCACCCTCTGCCCACTCCCAGCTGGGAAAAGTTGGCCATTCCCAGCAATCTGAGTATAAAACACATCGTTCCAGATCTGGCCTGAAATTCTGAGAGTTGTCTTCACCACTAGCTGAGCCCTGTGGCCTGCAGGACTCGGAGTCTGAGGAGCTTTGGAGTTTGAGAGGGATGGAGGAGCCAGAGCAGGGTGTGGATCATCCTCTCACTGGGCTTGCTGAGAAATGTGAGCATCCTCTTCTTCCCCTCATCAGCTGGAGACTTTCCTAGGAAGAACCTGAGGGGTTAAAGGTGAATTCAGTTTGATACATTTGGGGTTGGTTATGTGGGAGAGAGCTGAAACCTTTCAGCCATGGAGGAGCCCACCGTGGTCGGGCTGATGCTGATTGTAGGGTTGTGTTTTTGGCTGGTGCTCTGAGATCTTCCCAACATCTATTAAACACACATCTACAAGAGGCTGAGGTGCCCATCATGGAGCCCAGGTTCCTGGTTTTCACTGAAAATTCCTTCTATCTTCCCGAAGCAACGCTTTTCCTCCATGATCTTTTGAAAGAAAACACGCTGCGGTGGCTGGGAGAGATGTGGAGCTTCTTTAGCAGATGGAGGTGGCCTGACAGCTTGTAAAAAACCCTTTTCAAACAGTCAGCAGGAAAGACAACTGACCTCAATTACTGCAGCCTTTCATTTCTCCCTCTGGGGAGGGCACCGGGATTGTGCAGCACCGGGGTGAGAAACAGGCTGGAAAACACACGGGAAGAGCCTGGGTAAAACCAGAGTGCTTTGGAAAACATATCCCACAAAACAAGTCCTTTCTCATGCTGTGTTTGTTCTCCCCCTCTTTAGTTCAGCTTTGGTGCTGAACTTTCCATTTTCAACTGACCAACATAAATTAAAGGCAAACATTGGCATGGAGAGGAAAGATGGGGAAAGTTGACCATTTCCCTCAGGAGGTCAGCCACAAATTCCTACTGTTGTCTGAGAAATGATGAGCTACTCTTTGGAGACATGGCTTAGATCATTTGGTGTCACAGGGAAACTTTTCAGGAGTTTCAGCAAGTCTTGAAATATGTCATCTTTTTTTCCCCCTTTTTTTATAAATATAGTTTTAGACTATGTTCTATTTTTTTTTTCCTTTTAATATAGTCTTCCCTACAAAAAGCCAGTTGTTCACCATGCTATTTCCTTTGGGCAATCTTACAAGAAATGTTCCCAGCTCACTTCATGCCACTACAAATATCTCTTTACCTCAGAGAAAAGGGCACATCACTCACTTTTTGCAGGCCTAAACTAATTTGAGCTCAAACAGCTCTGGGTGACAAAGTACATCAAGGAAAATGTGTCACTCCCCCTTCATCATTCACCTTCACTGCTCATAAATGTAGCACAAAAATCTATTTACTCTAAAAGGACTATCTGTCATGGAAGCTGGCGATCCCAGCCCACCCCCCTGAGTTTGGAGACAAATCTCCCATCAAATGCAAACCCAGATTGCAAAGGATGGAGGGTTTAGAGGATCTCGTAGGTGACATTTCCAGACAGAAGGAAAACAAGCTCTCAGTTCCACCCGAAATGATAAATAAGGCCTGGTTTCAAACCTTCAGCAGAGGATTTCTGCTTTTCACATTTACGGCGGCTCCTCACTGACGGACTTAGCAGATGCAACCCCAATTTAACAGGGATGGGTAAAATGGTTCAAGACACAGTAAATGTTCATCAAAAACTCACACGAAGCCTGAAATGAGCTTTCTGCTGAGGTTCCTAAAGCTGACTTCTGAAATTCCTCCTCATCACGTAACAGCTCTGGCCCCACTTTCTTCCCTGGACTTCATCCAGGGAAAGAAGTCAAAGAAATTTCTTCTGCTGAGATATTTATTGCATTTGCTGTTGGAGGAAGTATTTGTAACTTGTTCAAAGTTCAAAACATCACCTCAAATCTTGCAGACTGACCTATGAACCTGTTGCAGATCCACTTCTGAGGGCGTAAAATCCATGCTTGAAGCTTTTACAGTTATTTTGGGGGAGGGAAGAAAGGTATAAATAAGTGCCATTACCACTACTTCTAATTTTTTACAAATGTCTTAAACCAAGTAATTCCCCCAGGATATTGATGCTGTGCTAGTCTTTTACTAAATTAAATCAAATCTTTCTTTTCTCTGTCTCCTGTAATTACAGCAGGCTTCCATTTGACACAAGGGAGCTGGAGGCCAGTTGGGATCCCCTTATTTTTTATCTGTTGGTGAATTGTAGGAAATCCCTCTGGCGAGATGCTGGTGGATTAGCCAATAACCTCAGCATAGTTTTAATATCCTTGACTTAAGTAATAATCTCCAAAGCAGGTTCTGTAGAGGGTTTTTCAACAGATTTATGCTTCACTCCTCACATTTTTCAATTACCCACACCCAGGGATATTTAATGGTATGTAAATCCACCAGCAGTTTTTTGAGCCTGTAGATTATTTAATTGAAAGAAGCATCTGGGGACGAGGGGAAAATCCTTCCATGAGCTCCCAGGCCCTGCTTCCCGCTCTATCACATCCTTTGAGACCCAAAAGAGAGGTGCTGAAATAGGGAAGAAAGTGTCAGGAGAAGGTCTCCGAGCACTGTGGTGGCTGTCAGACCACCCTGTGTGCATCCAGAGGTCAGGGATTCAGCCCAAGCACTCAGAGCAGACCTGAGCACATTCCCAAGCAGAGAAAAACCAGCAAGCACTGCATTTTACCTGATTAAAACAAGTTTTTCTTTTATTTTTTAAGGGGAGAGAATTGTTTGGACAAAGCTCTTGGACATAGGGTGTGGCTCTTGGGGATGGTGCTGTGCAGGGCCAGGACTTGGATTTGATGATCCATGTGGGTCCCTTCCATCCCAGCACATTCTGCAACTTCATTTTAAAAAGTTAGGAACAATATTAATGATGGAAACAGCACCTGCAAGGTTAATTGTGGTCACAAATTACTCGTGGTTCCCCAAATCCCAGTTTGGAGCACAAGGCAGGGACTGACCTCTGATAGCAGGTTTGGGAACAAATACTGATCATCATCACTGCAAGGAGATCATGGTCCTGCATCCTTCAACGTGGATATTTCTTGGAAAATTTTTTTCCCCCACTCATTCGTATTCCCAGTACATTTATTTTACTGAGTAAAGCAGCATTTTCTGCCAATAATATTTCTAGGAATATTTTCCAAGGGCTCAGCTGAGCATCACTGAACAGACAGAATAAAAAAAATGGATATTTTCCGTATCATTTGTGAAAAATTTCTGCTTTCTGTGTCAGCATGCGGGTCTGAAAGCTTAATCATAATATAAAGACTTTTTTTTTTTTTAATGGACACATTAATGAATGACAGAAAGTGAGCCTGTGGTGGTCAACAGCAAAGCCATCAGACGTGGAGCCCACTTGTTTTTTGGTACAAGAACAGACACAAACCCTTCTGCAAGAAACCTTTATTCATTTCCAGCACGGCTCCTTGGCTGTGGCAATATGGCTTCAATTTGTTTTAAAGGTGCATTATGAAGCTGGAGCTTGAAATTACACATTTACAGTTTGAAAGCAAAGCCATCCTTGGGCGGGAAGGAACTTGTAATTTTGTCAAATTACACAGAAAATGAAATTGGAGGAGCAATAAAGTGCCTGAAATGAGGTAGTGAAAAGTTCCACAGTGAAAAACCCTTATTTGCTGCACATGCAAAAACCACGTTTCCGTTGCCTTTACTTAATTTTGCACATTTCTCCACAAGAAATAACGACAGAGTCTTGTTTTCACTTTTAAATACACGACTCTTTGTTTAACTGTTTTTATGTTAAAATGGGTGGATAACCTTTCCCAGTCGCATTTTCATCCTTAAACGTTCAAATTCAAACAACATAATTTGGTTCAGACAGGTAAATAATTCTTACTCTTAAAAAAAAAAAAGTATCGAAATCAGCTGTCATGAATTAAAATCCATTTTTCCCTAACCCCAAATAAACACTAGTCAGTCTGCATTTGATTGTAATAACACACTTGTCATTTTAGATATAGTATGTTGGAGTTTTGTTTTTTTTTTTTCCTAAAGGCTTTATTGGAATTCCTTGAGCTAAATTTGCTGTGGGTTTATGATGGCTTCATTAAAAATCAGAAACCAAAAGGATGTGGAGGACTCTGAAGAGTTTGTAGTAACATGAAATAGAAATTACTTGCAAGATTTTTCATTTTAAAGCTGCTCCTGTTTCACATGCCCTCAAATCCTGTCACTCTGTAATAATTTGGGGCCAAATGTGAAGTATTAAAACACTTAATAAATTTATTTTGAGTTGAGATTCATGTGCATCGATGCTTCTCCATTACTTACCATAAACCCAAAGTAAATCTTCTCAAATGCTGAAATTTTCACTGATTTTCACTGTTACAGAGGAGATCTCAGGGCAGAGCAGAGCAGAGATCCCAGTCCTTAAACACCAGTGGCATATCTCCAGAAAAGGGGTTCATTTCAAACCATCACAGCTTGTAATTCAAACTGGCCTGATGCAAAGTTATGGTCACTTTTATAAAGTGTGACTTTTCAGCTCTTCCTTATTTTAATTGCAGAGCAGAGCCCTGAGGGACAAACATGGGCAACAGAATCTGAAATTCCCGTTTCTGGTGGCCTATTTCTGGTAACTGGGGAGTAAGAGCAGGTTTCAGGCTTTGGCTTCATCCTGAATCTAGTTAAAATCATAGTAGGTGTTCATCAATTAAAATGGGACTACAATTAGGCTTTAGGTTTCCCATAATAGCAATGTTTTAGGTCTGAAAAACCTAAAAACTGCTTGAGAGAATGAAGTGGTGTCTTTTCTGCATCCTGAGGCTAATGGGACAAGAAAAGTGGGATTGCACTGCAGAAAGAAAGGCTCAAATTAAAAACCGTGCAAGCTCCCAAATAGTGAGGGTGACACAGTGGCTGCAAAACCCTAAGGAAATGCTGAATAATTGTCCTGGAAAAGGGAAAGAAAGGAGCTTTTGACAAAGGCATGGAGTGATAGGAAACAAGGAAATGAATTCAAATTGAAAAAAGGCAGATTTAGATGGGATCTTGGGAAGGAATTGTTCCCTGTGAGGGTGGGCAGGCCCTGACACAGAGAGGCTGTGGCTGCCCCTGGATCCCTGGCAGTGTCCCAGGCCAGGCTGGATGGGGCTTGGAGCACCCTGGGACAGTGGAAGACGACCCTGCCATGGCAGGGGTGGCTCTGGATGAGTTTTAAGCCCCTTCCCACCCAACACATTCCGTGATTTTACGATTCTGACTGAACATTTTCATTTTGTCATTTACGGGTGACAACTTCTGGCTCTGATCAGAAGTTTTTAGGTCAGTTTTTTACCTTGTCTTCCAATTTTCCAACAAAGTGGCCAAATAGCACCCAAACACATTCCCTGTCCAAGGAGCAATAATGTGAGTTGTAACTCCTTGCAGGTATTTAGATGACAACTGGCCATGACACAAAGCTTTTAAGGCATAATCAGCAGAGGTGAAGGGGAGCAAAAAGTGAACAGAATGAAACACATAACCTTCTTCCTCACTCACCTCCCAAATCCATCTGTCAGGAATTCCCTAGCCCTCATTTACACTAGAATAGGTCCATTTTACTTTCCCTTTCATATTTTACCCTGCTGGAAGGTCGCCCACGCTCTTATGTCAGGCCTGACAGGATGTGAATTATCTCCATCCAGCCTTGACATAACTTTGTGCACGGTGATGTAATGCCCCAAAAAGCCTGGTTCAGGAAAAAAAGAGACAGGACTTATTAACAGGAAAGGAAACAAGCCTCTGTTTGACAACCAGTGGCTGGATATCAAGGAGACCTTTCTTAGGGGGAAAAAAAATCGTTTATGACCACATGAATTACAATTATTTATTCAGAGGGAAGAAATGGCCATTGAATTTTTAACTAGATTCAGCTGGTTGAGCAACCTACAAAGACCAGGTATTTGGGCATGGATTCCAGGAAGATTCAGACAGGAAAGGCTCGAGTCTGCTCCCTGAGGGATCAATAAAACCACCAGAACTTGAGCCTGAGCTGTTGCAAATGCAGCCAGCAAAGTTTCCCTGCTCTCCCCTTCCCTCCACTGGGAGAACCTACCAACACCTCACCATCCCACCGCAGAAATCCCCTTTTCTTTTTCACCATCTGCTGTGGGTGCAAAGAGCTCGAGTGAAAGCCTGCCTCTGTCACCCCCTCTTCCCTGCTGCTCCCAGCCTTTGCAGCCAGGGCTGCATTCCAGCGGCGTGATCTGAAACTGTATCCCTCGAAGCTCATGAAATATTCCGCATCTGTGCCTGTGGACTTGTGAACTTTTACCTTTTACCTATCAGCAAGGCAGCTCCCTTCACCCTTTCCTCCCCTCAGGCTGGCTGGAAGGGGTGGAGTCCTGATCTCACTGACTCATGGAAAGGTCTCCAGTGTAGCCATGGCAAAATATTCCCTCCCTACCCCATTTCCTCGCTGTGTTTCTCATCCTGGGCTGGCACTGGAAATATTGGAGGGTGTTGCAGGGAGCTGAGATGGATTTGCAGGTTAAAGCAGATTTTGGTCACTTCTAGGGGTGAGCCTGGGAGCCCCAGCAGCTGCCAACTGCTGGAGCATCCTTGAGGGTGATGATGAAGTTTTTCCAATGAGGATGGTGAAACATTAGTGTGGGTTGCCCTGAGAAGGGATGGATGCTCCATCCCTGGAAAATTCCAGAATTGGATGTGGCTTAGAGCAGCCTCATGGAGTGGAAGATGTTCCTGCTCATTGCAGAAGGTTGGACTCAGTGACCTATAAAAGTGTCTCCAACACAAACCATTTTGTGATTCTATGATGATGCCAGGGCTAAGAGGAGACAGGAGACTGTCCAAGGGGGGTTTGAAGGGTCAGTAGGGTTTGTGACAAGCCGTGGAAGTGGCAGGTGACACATTCTGGAAATGAGACACATCTATGACACACCAAGGTGTCACTGCACATTAAAACCCCATCCTGAGCTATATTAAAGACATCAGCTGCTGGAAAGTAATGCAGTAATGTGTGTTTGTGTCCCTCTCTTTAACAAATACACCAAAAATGGTCATCAGCTCAGTCCTTTCAGCAAAGTCTGCTGCTATTCCAGAATGTGAGCAAAGAATCATGGACAGCTATCCCCACTGTCTGCAGTCACCACAAGTAATTCCATTTTCCCCAGCCATATTGGGTTTTATGGGAGGAGTGGTGTGTGTGCCTCCATGTTCTCACACCTGATGAGCTTCTTCTGAGCAGCAGAAGAGATGCCAGCTTCCTTTCACTTTCCCCTGCTCAATTACAGGCTGGGTTTTGTTCCTGGGGAGGTCAGTGTGACTGCAGTGGCCGTGGCCAGGCATCAATGTCAGCCTTTCCCACACAGCCTCCCCCAGCCTCGACCTTGGAACACCCTCTGCCACTCCAAGCCCTCCCTGGATAATGTGCTGACACTGAAATCCCTGCTCAACACAGACATGCAATGTTTGGGGACCCTTGGGGACAATCCCAAACACACTCCAAGGCTCCAGGTGCTGTGATAACCCCGTCCTGTCACTCTGTTGTCATTTACACACCTAAATCCCATTGAATTCTTTTTGATCTCCACAATAATCTGGTTAAATATCCGACCCTTAATTCTGCTTCTTTTTGATCCGTGGAGGAGTAGAGGAGCTGCAAGTGTGCTCTGGCTCCAGGGTGACTGCAGAGATTTGGGAGCCTGTGTTCTTATCTCTTGTCAAATGCATCTGCAATCCCAGGGTCCAACTGGAAACATTTGTCCGTGCCCCTTACATAATACCAGGTTTTATGGAAAAATTGAACCCTCCAGAAACTGCAGAGGAAATTCCAGAATGAGCCTACTGACAGACAAGTCTTGGAAGTTAGCTAGCTATTTTGGAAGAGATCCAGGGTATTTTTTTTCCTTTGCTTCCCCATCACCCTTTAAAAAAAAAAAAAAAAAAAAAAAAAAAAAAAAAAAAAAAAAGATAGAATCTGTTTGGAGCAGAGGGTCTTGAAACCCAGGAAACCCCACTGGTGCTTCTGGTGCTTCACTTTCAACTCTCTTGAGGTTATTTGGGAGTCAAAATAGTGCATGCAGGAGAATTACCGTTTGTGAGACTGTCAACAAGAGCAAGGGTCAAGGTTTAAACCCTCTTTGGTCTTTAATATATGAAAATTATATGGCTTCTTTTATTGAATTTAAGAGTCATTAAAACCTTGCAATCTGGCTGGTAAGTCCTCAGCAGAAGTGGGTTGTAACAGTTCAGTGTGTGCCTCAAGGAGGGCAGAGATCTGGTTTTCTGTGCAAGTGGAGGAGCAGCAAAGCCAAAGGCTCAGCTGGTGTTTAACCCAGAAGATGAATTGCCACAGGAATGAAGTGACAAGAGCACTGGGAAATTGGGGAACTGGGAACTGAGTCAGCACCAGCTACAGAGAAGATGTGCACTAAGTCCTTGTGGGTGGATGTCCAGGACATCTGTGAATAAAACAGGGAAAAAGTGTTTTCCAGTTCCACCCCCTGCCATGGGACACCTTCCACTGTCCCAGGCTGCTCCAAGCCCTGTCCTGCCTGGCCTTGGACACTGCCAGGGATCCAGGGGCAGCCACAGCTGCTCTGGGCACTGTGCCAGGGCCTGCCCACCCTCACAGGGGAGGATTTATTCCCAATATCCCATCTGAACCCACCGTCCCTCAGCTCAGAACCATCCCCTCTGCTCTGAAGTGCCTGGGTCAGGGTCAGGAGAGGCTGTGCCTGCAATGAGCTGTGCGTACCAATGACTTCCAGCTGACATTTCCTGTTCTCACCAGCTCCTCACCTTAACCAGGAAGGGTGAAAGCAGCTTTGTGTCCCCAGCCAGCCCCTGAGGTGACACGGCTGTGGCTGTCACCCCCCTGCTCCTGGCACTGGGCATCCAACACACCCTGGCGCCCAAAAATCGGCACAAGGACCTTTTCCCAGATTCCTTGCTCCCCCACTCCAACCCTGGTCTGTGGCAGCTCTGACTCATCTTGTAAACACCAATCTCTGCAGCAAGAGACAGAACAGAAAAAGGAAAAGAAAAAAACCCAAACCAAAACAGAAATGGAGAAAAGCGACCCCCTCCTCCCGCCTCCCACCACCTCCACCCCTCCTTTGTTATTGCAGAGGATCTTCCTGGCCAGGCCTGACCTGCAAACAGTGGTCACCAGTGAACCATCAAAGGCCTTTCACATCTCCAGCAGCTGCAGGGAGGGTTCCTGTAAGCTCCTCTCACTCTGACACCTCCAAAGCCAACAGCCCCGACTGAACACTGTCACGGGCCGTGTTTCAGGGACCACCTTCAATGCTCTGGCTCCAAAGAGCTGCTTTTTTTCCCATTCATTGACACAGGGGGATATATATCTCAAAACTTGGCTGCAGCAGCCAGTGCATGCCTTGAGGATTACATAGCAAGTGAACTTTGTCAGTGTAAGCCCCAGTCAATAGGAGGAATTAAGTAGAAAAGACCTCTATTGTTCCAGCCAGCCTTCTGAAGGCACTGATTGGCAGTAAAATATCTTCAGTGACAGATGTAAAGTAAATATTGCCTATGCCAAGTCTCTATATTACTTTGATTACCCACCATCAATCAATTTGTTCCTTCCCTTGCAACAAAAGTGGCTGCTGTTACACTTTAGACCCCTCTGATGAAGCCCAAAGTGTAATTGATTAACAAACTGAAAAGAAAGGTTACACAAATGACAGCAAAATGTATCTCAGGAGAAAAATGGGAGTGTTGTCTCTGTGCACTTGGATGTGCCTTAAGCATCTTGCTGTTAGGAACAGAATGATATAAATATTAAAATTTATATAAATATGATACATACATAAAATACATTGAAATATATAGATACACACATTCACACTCATATATTCCCTCAAATGCCTTTATTAAGCATTAGGTCAGTATTTGCAATATCCCCATGGCTTTAACAACAGCAAAATGTCAGGAATTACATGAAAAACCAAAGTACTGATGTCACCTCATGAATGGGAGCAAAAACTGGAGGTGAAGAGCAGCAGATTCCTGAGGCTGGGATGCACAGCACAGCTACAAGCATTATTATAATTTCTTGATTCCAGGGATTGAGGCCAATGCAGCATCCTTTTCCCCCTTAATTCTTTCTAAAATTAGCAGGTGCTCACAACATTAAAAGTCCTTTTGTTTCACTTACACCATTGGGGAGGGCAAAGAATTTCTAGTTCCCTCAAGGTGAAGGAAAACAAATTTTTTTGGAAGGGAGGGTGAGTTCCTAAATGCCTCTAGCCCTAAATCCTCTTCCCACTGAGCAGGACAGCACATTCAGGGCTCAAAGCATTTATCCATGTGCAGCAAGGCAGGGGTGGCCAGGCAGGATCACCTCTGCCTCCTCTGACAGGCAGTAACAGGCTCTAGGGAAATGCCACAAAAAAACAACAAACTGAGAGCAGCGTCTTGAATATTCTCCCAGCTTCTGGTGAGTACCAGCACGGGGATTTCCTCATCTGGAGGCTGCTGCTGTTCATGGTCACTGATGGATCCATCCCATGGGGAGCTCCTTGAATTCTTTTCCAAGCCTCTGATATCCTGTGGCAATGAGCAGCTCAGGGGCTGAGCAGAACGATTTTTTCTGGGTTTGTGCTTAAGCCCTGCTCCCTGCTGAGGGCACTGTGTGCCCCAAGGCTGCTGTCCTGCTGCTCTGCTGCCTTGCCCAGGCACCCAGGGCTCTGCCCATCCCTTGGGCTGCCTGCAAAAGTGTGGGACAGGGAGCTGTGACTGCAAAACATGAGGACAGGATGGTGGAAGTAGTTTTTGGAAGGCTGCTCCATCTCATAAACCTCCCTGCAATGAGAGGAAGTGCTCTGTTAATTGCTGGAACAGAATAGATTTTGATCCCATATTTTTGTTTCTGATTTGTTGCAACTTTTTGTGGCCTTGCAAATCATGAACATCACATGCCATGCTCAACAAGGCTGGAAATGAAGTGTATTTCAAGATTAACTTTTCCATTTCAAGTCCATCTTGTGGGTTAGTTTGGGAGGAGCCTTCAGAGACAGAGGAACCAAATTTATATGAGAGTGATTTTATAGTTCTTCTCAGCCCTGGTTCAGTGTGTGCCTGGGTAATGGAAATAAACCCTTCATATTCCATGGGGTTCTGGCTCTTTTCTCAGACACTGTGTTTGTGGGCTCACATCAATATCTTTGATTTTTTTTATTTTTTTATTTTACTGTGAGGGACCAAGCCAGTGACAGGCTGAGGAGAGAGCGTGGCAAGAGAAAGGGAAATTTGGGAACCCTAAAAGATCAAAGCCAGGCTGGGTGGGGTTTAGATCAACCTGGTCTGGTGGAAAGTGTCCATCTCTCCATCCCAACATCATCCCTGCAATGAGGGGGGGCATTTTCCAAAGGGGAAAGATCTCCAGGCCATACCTGAAGGACCTTCAGCACGTGCTGCCTGCTTGGCTTTCCCCAGAGAGGAGAGAGTTGGGAATTGCACAGAATTCCAACTTTCCCCTTGATTCCAAACACAGGCACCACACTGGCATTTGTGCCAAGGCCATTTTAGCAGTTTTTAATCCTCCTGCTCCACCACTAATAACTGCCTGGTTGCTGGATGTATTTTGGTTCATACTTGTCAAATCAAGCTGCAGAATTAGCTGGAGAGCCTGATCTGTGTATTTTTGGAATTACTTTTATGGTAAAATCATTAAGGCCACCCACCAACCAACATATGATCTCCCTACTGGCTTGGCTTTGGTTAGAAGTATTACCAATAAGAATTTAAACATTTTCCTGAAAGAGTTATTTTTCAGCGACCTTCAGCAGCAGATGGCCACGGCAGCAAGTACTTATTTATGGCTTCTGTGTGGTAGCAATACTTAATGAATTTGCTGAAAACTTATTTTCCAGCCAAACTGGAAGCCCAAATGACTCTAAAAATGGTTGATTAGGTGGCCCCAGCCCTGCTTGCTGGTAAATGGTTTTACTGCTGCCTGGCTTGTGGGGCAACCCAGAGAGAAGTGAAGTGTGAAAAATGAAATTGCTGAATAGCTTTATTTTAGGTGGGTGAATTTCTTCTCACCATTTTGGTGGGTGGCTGCATTTTTCTTCTGGCCCATTTACCCAAGGAGAATTAGGAGAGGGAGGTAACATGACAGTTTTCATCAAAGCTTGGACAGATTTCCTCTGAAGGAGACTCTCCAGGGGATGGCCCCGCACAGAATAAATCGGCTGCAAGTTCACATAAATAAAAGGGCTTTTTGCCAGAGCAAACAGACTCACACAGCCCTGCCTGTGACAAGAAATTCTGCCCCAAGTCCTGTTGTTCCGCTGCCCAGGCACCAAAATCTGGTTTTGTTCTGGCAAATGCCAGAACTGAGCTTGGTGAATGTGTTTTACCACAATCAAAGATCTGTCTATGCATGGAAGAAATAAAGATAAACTCAGCTTGGCTGTTTTTTCCCCCTTTTTTCCTTGCTGAGAAATGAATGGCTCCACGAGGATGTTTCTTTGTGTCATATGTGATGTTTTCCTTATTTTTTTCTCTATGAAAACTTCTGGCAAAGTGGGACAAAGATTCCCAGCTGCAACTGCTCTGCACTCTTGAGGATTTTTTAATGACACCTGAGGATACTGGAGGTGACACAACAACAAATGCACCTGAATTACAAAACTGGAAGGCAAGGACCAATTTTTAAGCCTGTATTTTTACCCTACTTAACACAAGAGTGTCTGCAGTCCTGTCTGAGGCTCCTAGCGTGCCTTGGGACAGGGAAAACCTCCTGATTTGCTGACATGAAGCACTAAATCACTCACATGCACACTTCTGAACAGGAGTGTGGGGAGGAACATTCACTGCCAAGATTAAAGGCCAGAACTGGTGCTCCTTGGGAAGGTACTGCAGTCACAACCGCTCAGGAACACTCCAGCACCTTCCCAAATCCAAGGAAAACAATGTATTCAAGTAGGGCTCAGCCCTAGGAGATGCTGGGCATGAGCATAAAACAGATTTTTGACATAATAATCAACCTTAGATGCAGAAACCATCAGAAAGCCCCTCAGAAGCTATAATCAAGGTCCAGGGAGCCTACAAAAAAAGATGGGGAGACTTTTTCAAAGGCTCTGTAGGGACAGGGGAGGGGAGAATGGGTTTAACTGAAAGAGAGCAGGTTAAATGGGATATTAGAGAGAAATTCTGTGGCTGCCCCATCCCTGGAAGGGTCCAAGCCCAGGTTGGATGGGGCTTGGAGCACTCTGCTCCTGGCCTCACGCCCCTGCTGGGCTTTGGGCTGTGCTATTTCAAATCTGTGCAGATCTACTGGGAAGTGAGGAAAGATCTGGAGAAAACTGTCCCAGAAATTGCAGATTTTGTAGTTGTGGGCAAGAGAGAGACCAGGTTCTGACTGTAACTCCATCACGCTGCGGCCTGCAGCAGTTCTCGGCCTTCATTTTGCCAGCCAGCAATCTGCTGATTTGATTTTATGTTACAACCCTTGGTTATACCTAAATATATCAGGAACATGGACCTCAGCATTCCACAGCCATAATTCATGTCGAGCTAACCAAGGCAGAATATTTAGCTTCTGATGGCCCACAATCCTTCTCAAAGGTCACTGCAATCTCCAGGGTCTGAGGAAACCCACAGATGCTGCAATGCCTATTTTCTTTGAAATACAGAAAAGCTCTTCTCCTGAAAAAGAAGTTTTTTGTTGGTATTATTTTGATTTTTCCTCCCTCAGGTTGGGTGATCTGTAATCCCAACTTTTTGAGGGAAAGGAAGGAAAACCAAAAGAATCAGTGTCA
The DNA here is from genome assembly GCA_013401135.1 of Cettia cetti. Classification (NCBI taxonomy): domain Eukaryota; kingdom Metazoa; phylum Chordata; class Aves; order Passeriformes; family Sylviidae; genus Cettia; species Cettia cetti. The sequence goes on from VZUI01040677.1 coordinate 21,704, forward strand.
GGTAAGTCAAGCAGCCTGTTCTTCACTAAGCAAACACAGTGCACCAAGTTCCTCTGGTTGTATCTGCTCCAAGAAGGAGCTGGAATTCCAAACAGGAGGCTGGAAATGAAACACAAGCTGTAACTTTACTCATGGTGCCAATCAGGGAAATTAATGCAACCTGACTGGTCAGGATAGTGTGTGTCAACAGCAACGTGAAAATAAAACTGTGAGTATGGAGCAGAAAATAAAATTGTGAGTATGGAGCAGAAAATAAAATTGTGAGTATGGAACAGAAAATAAAATTGTGAATATGGAGCAGGGATTGCTTGTTTTTCTTAAAAAAAATAAATTGGAAAACAATAAATAAAAGAGACAGTCCTCAAAATATGGTGCTGATTAACAGCTCTCATGTGAGCTCCTCAAGAGGGTGCTGAAGCAGAAGGGTACAGGGTGTTTGTGCTTCACAAGGAAAATATTTATACCTTGTACATACCCATAGCTGAGAAAACTTGCTCAAGGTCTAAATAGTGTGACTACACGAATTAGGCTGATGGATCCTCCGGTGGGGAAAGGGGTGTTTGGGGAGGACTGTGGTGGATGCAGAGCTGCATAAAACATGAAAAACAGACCTGCAGCAGGGCCAGGTGAGCATAAAACTCTGCCTTTGTAATAAACCCCTATGCCACTGGGAGCCATCAGTGGTTTTGACTAATTTTATAGCAAATTACCAAAAAAAAAAAGCTTTTCCTCGCTCTTGCTGAAGAGCCTTCCTACTCTCACAGGCAGTGAGTGTGCTCATATATTTTTTTTCCTTCTAGACAATCATCTTCATTAAAGGTCTGTATCTAAAACGAAGATCTGTGGTAGAGGGAAAGATGTAATTTAAATATTATATGTGAATGTAAAGGGGGGAAATATGGAAATATGGAAATGGCTGGGCAGTTGCAGCATCTCCCCAAAACCCTGCCACTGTTCACCTGCTCCCCTGCACTGCTCTCCACACTTTTCTGGGGCAGGTGAGGGACCCCCCCCACTGCTACAGACAAAACCAGAGGGTGTCAGAGGGAAACCTGAAGTACAAGACCTCCTTTTCCTTAAGCAGATGAAGGTGGATATGAGCAGAGAGGTTTCTGTGCAAGTTAAATCAGCTTTTCCTCCTTGCAGCAGGGGCTGACCACTCGTGCAGCCCATCACGATGGCAACAAGTCTGCAGGAGAGCTGGAAATACATGGAGCAGCCAGGCAGCCTCAAACAGCAGCAGTGCAAGGCAGGGAATGTCAGGAAGAGAGCTGAGATTCCTGACATCTTGCACTTGACCCTCACTGATGCAGCTGAAGAGGGTTAATGACATCCACTCTGTGCCAAGGACTGGCACTGCCCTGCAGCCAACAGCTGCCAGTGCTGAGGTGCCTGCTGCACTTGCTGCTGGGAGAGCAAGCCTTGGCAGAAGGATGAGGGGTGCTGGAAGGGTCGCTGAGATCTCAGACAGCACAAACTAAACTGGCCAGAGCTCCTGCATAAAGCTTTTCCAAGCAGTGGTCACACAAGTCCTTGGTGGGGATGTGCAAAGGGTTGATCACTGCCTTGGCTGAAGGGCTGGGGCAGCTCAGCCCCCTTCAGTTCTGCACCTCTTGGTCCCCTCTCTGCTCCACCAGAACAGGTTCCTCCCTCCCAGAGTCCATTTTCCCTGCCCTTTCCTACCATAAACCAGTCAAGCCTTGTTCTGTGTTAGGTTAAGCAAAGCAGCAGCACTAGAAGGACGTAAAAATGAGTGGCATGTTATATAAATATGAATGTGCACTGTAAAAGGTCTCAAACGGACCAAGATTTTGATGAAATAAGAAAGTTACAAAATTTAACAGCCTGGCAGCCTCCACCTGCTGCCTTGCTCTGCAAGTTGTCCTTTCTGAGGTTTAGTCACGGACAAAAGTAATATCCAACAGGAGTGAGGGAGAGAGAATCCAGGCCCTGGTATTTTCAGGAAAAATCTTGAGTGCAATGCAATCCCCACATGTAAATGCTGTTGTTTCACTGCTCCTCCCCATCTTCATCCTGAAGGACACCTTGCTGGCAGAGGTCCCTTTTCCTAAGTAGTAACGTCAGGCTTTAATATTTTCAAGTCATGGTTGAAATGGAAAAAAGAAGGTGAAGAAAAAAAAAACAACCAAGCCCAGCCCAGTTACAAGAACAGAGATTGGGAGCAAGAAAGAAAGAGAGAAAGATGCCAAGAAGTGATGAAAAAATTCTGTTTCTTCTGCCCACTGCTTGTACTGAGACTCAGGTTGCTGTGAGAGGGGAAATGAAGATAAATAAAACAGGTTTGGAACATGGACTTCAGAGCTCAGTATCCTGTGGCAGGAGGTGCAGATAACAAGAGGCAGAGCCTCCATGCCAAGCATCACATCCACCTTGGAGCTGAGTTCCAGCAGAACCTCTGTGGGTCTTTGATGGCTGAGAGCATCAGATCCAGCCCAATCTCATCCCAGGAAACTCAATGCAAAGTGAGTGAGTGCTCCTTGGGATCTTCACACCACAGCGGGCTCAGGAATGATGCCAAAATTATCTTTCTGAGGCAGAAACTCAGGCATTTGTGCAAAGGACTGACTGATTTGGAACTACATGTTAAAGTTCAGGTTTGAGTGAAAGAACTCAGCTAAACACCCTCCTCTTCCCCTTCAAGTCAGCTTTTCCTGTGGCCCAGCCCTCACCAGTTGGTCATCTCTCTTAGGAGCAGCTTTCTCATCCTTCCAAGGATGCTGGAGTGAAGAGGTGAACAGGAATACAGGATTGCAGAGACATCTGGCTTCAGACAGCCCCAAACAGCTCAACATCAGCCTTGGCAGTGAGCTGTGCTGCACTGGGGAGCAGAGTGTGGAGGCTGATTGCAGATCCTGGAGCCAGGGGGGCAAGGATGGATGCAAGGGCTTGGATGCAACAGCTTGGATGCATCAGGAACATTGGACAAGTGTTGGAGTGATCAGAGCCTGTGTCCTCACCAATCTTCTTCTTTGACAGGAAACTTCTTTTTCGATTACACACACGTGACATGAAATGAACCTTGCCAGAATGTTTCCCAGTCTCCTGTGCACTCCAAGGAAGATGCTCTGAAGATGTGTTTCACTACCTGTCCCTTTGCCTCTCTGATGGGAGAAAAAGAGCCAAGGATAAAAGAATTTCTGTCTCTTTCCATGTGTGTAAGCTGTTTTTTAGGTTTCTGTGCTCGCTGAAACGGCTCCCAGAGGAGCTATGCAAATGTAATGGCTAATTTGACAAGCTCGAATGAGTCATCCTTCAAAACCATTATTGTACAAAGTGTAACAAGGTTTGGAACCGTCTGCTGTCTGTGTAAAGTGATATTGCTCCTTTTCTGCCCTTTCCTTGAATCAAAGGCAGATGCAAACGTCAAGGTTTCTGCACAACACCCCCCTCCTCTTCCCACTCCGGGATCAGCAGTGGGAGCTGCAGACTCTTTGTGATTCAGAGGTACAGATCCACTCAGAGCTCTCTTCCAGGGCGATCTCTTCAAGGAAATAACTGCAGACGAGGAGCACGCCGTTCACGTCTCAGTGTATTTTGCCATTAGTACAAAAATAAATCGTGGTGTCTGAGTGGAGAGGGTTGGGGAGCAGGTGGTGCTGAAGCAGCCAGAGAAACCCAAGGAACTCTGAGAGGCATTTCACTGCTGCCAGCCCATGACGAGTTCAATGCTACATTAGTGCTGTGTAGCTTTTGGACCTCCAAAAGGAAGTGTGTAGCAAATTCCTTAGGAGCTGAATGGAGTAAGAGGAAAAAGGAGGAAGTGCTGAGTGTTTAGTTGAGGAATACCACTTGTACCACGAGCATAAAAGAGAAGTCTGAGAGAGAGAGGAAAGGAGGACTTGTGCTTTTTCAAAGGAAAAAAAAAAAATCCTAAAGCAGTGAGGGGGTGGATTGCTGGATATCTCAGCATGAAATAAAATCCTGGCTTGCACATTGTCCCTGCCAGATGTTTAGTGCAGAAGGCCTAAATAGGTAGAACAAGAACTCTCAAATCAGAGCTGCTTAAAAGACAACTTCAAGGTGGCAGGTGCTGACAGAGGAGCTGCAAAGAGAGGACCCTGAGGGAGGGGAGGTAAAAAGAGGTGAATTTTATTGTGTGGCAGGGGAGCGAGACCTCAGAAGGACTGGGTTGAAAAGAACAAATTGGATTTGATGAACAACTGTTAGATGGGCAGGTTGGGATATTTATCCAGAACCAGAGGGACTGCCTGACCAGGACTTCAGGTAGCAAGCACATGGTGGAAGAGGAAGGCACAAGTTCCAAGGCCTTGGCAAATGCTTGATGAAGGATGCTAAATATCTGATCTTAAAAATCCTGGAAGAACCAGGAGAGATTGAAGACTTGGATGAGTAATTCCAAGAGAAAAAAGCCGAAGAGGAGGTCAGGAGTGTGGAGGAAAGGCCATGCCAGTGGTAGAAACGGCATAGCAGGGAAAGGTCTCCATATCCAGCGTTATTTCCAAGAAGACCAAAGCAAGAACACAGCCAAAACAGCAGAAAATTACTTCCAAAATATTTTTTTTTGTGGACAGTTAACCCCAAACTTAGCAACCAGGGCATTTAAGATACAAAACAATGCAGCCACTGCTCCTATCTCACAGGGAAAAGCAGTTTTCCACTGCCAGCCACTGTTCCCTTGGACATCTGGAAATCCCAGAGAGTGGTACTGGAGGGGTTAATCCATCCCTCTGGTTTGCAACTGGTTCAGCCAGCCCAGTCCATCCTGTCCCTGTCCCTCCTCAGTGGCACTGCAGCGTGTTTATAAAAACAGCAAACAAATCATTTGACAGCGAGGGTTGGAAAGTAAAAACTTTTTAAAAATACCATACTTTCCCTATTAAATTTTGATAGCCTCCCAAAGGCTTTCAATGTATTGCACACGTCCAAGCTCTACCGCAGAATAATTGAATCATAAAGACTAATTCCATGTGTCTTCCGAGTCAGGGAATGCTGTGGGCAGGCACAGGGTCCAGGAGGACATGGCACAGATATCCTTGGATTTCCCCAAGGGGATGGGAAAGCAGCACTTGCCCTCTGGCAGCCCAAGGGGCATCTCCTCTCTGAGCAGGAAATTCTGCTATTTGTTTCATAGTTTTTAAAAACAAGTGTTTTAAGGATATTTTAACCCTTCCTAACAGGCAGGAAAGCAATTTAGTCAGCTTTTTGAGGGCTGTTTTTTGGAGGTACTCACAGGTGAGGTGAGCCAGAGGGGTGCAGCTTCACTACATCCATGGCAGGGTGGTGATGCACCTCTGAACTGCCCAGGGCCATCCTCCAGCTTTTCCTTTGTTTGAGACACTGGGCTGAGCTGAGTTTCAGACTCTGGAAGTCAGTTTCTGGCCGAGCTCAGACAACAGATGCAAGTTCCCAGATTTGTTAGAGAAAAATTGGCTGGATTCAAGTATTTTTAGCCCTGGGCTTATGTATGGGTCCTGTATAGAAGCAAGGAGTTGAAAATAACCATGGCAAGGGTATAAAAAGCTGCTCCTGCTGGATATAGCCAGTGCAGGGACACCAGTGGGAAACCTGTGAGGGAGACACTTCCCCAGAGATCCTCCACTGCTGCTCTGCAAACCTCACTCACACTCTTAGATGAACTTGTGGCGTCTGTAAAGGGTCATAAATAAATAAAATAAAGTAAGAAGCCACCAGCAGTTAAGTTACAGTTAAGAGGACGATGTTCCAAAAATCCATGTTTTGTAGGTTCAAAGCTAGCAGGAGGAGCATGACTTCCTTGCCCTTTCTCCTTTCTCCTTTCTCCTTTCTCCTTTCTCCTTTCCCCTTTTCCCTTTCCCATTTCCCCCTTTTCCCCTTTTCCTTTCCCTTTCCCTTTTTCTCAAACATTTCCAGCTGATCCTTTGGAGAGGCCTTGGACTCTCCCTAAGGAAGGAGGGGGTGTCATTTTTACAGGCAGTACAAAGGTTCTTCACATTAGAAATTCTGAGGGAAGCTTTGGCTTGGCTCTAAAGCTGCAGCTCTTTATTCCAGGGATGACAACACTCCAAGACAATGTGTTTGCAATAGCAACAGTGCTGGTTCACGGGACAACCCCACTCCCTCCTGGCAGCTGACCCTTTCTCATTGATTTCACTCAGCTCAGAACATGGAAGAACAAATGAATCTTTTTGAATTTCTCTTTTTTTCCCCTTTTGTGTTTCTGTACTTGATCCAAAACCACATGGATTTTTTTTTTTTATGTCTGTTACCATCTTTTTGATCATTTCAAATGAATTTCACCTGTAACCACACACTTCCCAAGGCTCTAAGTGTTGGATGCTACACTATAGACAGGGTTAAGCTTTTCCTGCTAAAGCATTTAAGTCTCTTGGGTGCTGAAATGTAACCTAAACACCACCAATTTTCCCCAAAACATGAGGGCACTTTGCTGATTTAATTTCTGCATTTGTTATCATGAAATGCAAGTAATTATAGCTTTGACCTCTTGGGTAGGGGCCAAGCTCTGAGTGTAAGAGGTAAACACAATAAATAAATACGTGTAAAACACGATCTCCCTGCTCTGAAAACAGGGAGCATTTTCTGCATTTCCAACAGAGTTGGGAGAGAATTTGCTGAACACTTCTGCACTTTCATAGAGTCCCTGGTTTCAGTTACTAGAATAATAATGCAGGGACTGTAAATAGGGTTTATGACTTTTTATGAGAAAGCCATGCGATGCTTTTACAACTCTCACAAGTAATAAATGTCTACATCAATTTGATTGTTTTATGTGGGTTTTCTTCTTGCTTTACGTCCATGGAAGGGGTTGCACTTCACTGGAAGGCCACTTGAAATTCTGACATTTTGAAATTTGGTCTAGTGCCAAATCAGGAGAACTGAAAGCCACATTTTCTCTTCAACCACATAAAAAAATTATTTGGAATGAAATAAAATAGCCTGTTCTGATAAAACCAAATCAGAACAAAATACCTTCCTTTTTACTATACATTATTCAAAGCATAAAATTAAATCACTGCTGTTATGAAAAGACACTTAGGACAGAAAATCAAGCCATTTCACTCCAACAAGGTCCAAACACAATACTTCAAAGTAGTCAAAACAAATCTTTGTTAAAAAACTGAAGCAAAACTTCATTGACAACAACATACTCTGATCGGAAGTCTGGATTTCAGCTGGATGGCATTTTCCATTAAAAAATTGCCAGGGAAAGGGGTTTTTTTTTTCTGCTACCTCTAATCTGATGTTAGCATGGACAGCAGCTCTTGCAGTTAAAAGTTGCAGCATGTTCTGAGGTTTCTCAGAATTTATTTTCCCTGACTCCAGCAGCACCTCTGGGCTTTGCCAGCTGTGAGTTAGAGCCCCAAGTAATGGAAAAACACCCATAAGCAGCCAAGGTGTTCCTAGAGTTGTTAATTGATTGGTGAACATCACTTTCAGGGTACTGGCATGAGGTAAATCTCCTCAGGAAGCTTTCCAGGAGGATTCATGGTTGGTTTCATAGGAGATTTTCTGTGGATTGTCTCTCCAGACAGTCCAGCCAGGTCTTTTCCATGCTATGCCCATGGAGACGTGAGAAATGAGGGCAGAGGCTCTGGAAGCAGGGACACAGCCTCTCTCTTTCCTCTCACTTGGTGAAACCCATGAGATCTGCTCCCAGCAGGGTGTTGTGGGCATGGATGATGACAGATCTTAGAGAAATTTTATCATTCATTGCTAAAATCTGCTGCAATCTGTGACTGCCACCACTGATCTGCAGCTCTGAATGCACTGACCACAAAGGGACTTTAAATCACAACTCAGAAAAATCAGTGGGGAGCCTATAAACACACAGAGACACGGACAGGAAAATTATTAGGGTCTACACAAGGAGATTTTTTTATGGTTTTATCAGAAAAACGGTGTCAAAGTAAGGTTTATGCTTTGGGCCAAGAGCAGTGGGGTATTTGGTGGTCCTCAGGTCCAGCAGAACTATAACATGATATCACTTGTCACTAATACCTCTGGCTGGGAAGGGGACACAGCTCTTTGCATGAGAAAACTTGTCTTGGTGCAGAAAATTACAGGAGTTTTACACTTCTGCTCACCTTGGAGCTCTCACAGCACGTGCAGCACAGCTCTGGCTTCACACGTCAGTCTGAGGCCACATAATGCCAGGTCTGAGAGGAGTTTACTGCCACCTGAAGCTTCTTCCTGCAGAAATTAAATATTTTCCTTGCGAGGTCACAGTTTTTTGCTTAAAGGTTGCAAAAGTGACGCTTGGTACCAGCCCAACTCCCTTGGCCTTGTGGTGACTCTGCTGCTCCACAACTTCCTTCACTCTGCTCAAAGGCACAGAGAGGCTCAGACAGGCCACACCTGCCCTGGGTGGCTTGATGGAGCCAGAAAATATCCTTGGAAGTGTGTGCCAGCCTCAGGTGACCTGTAGGATGCGTTTTTTTTTCATTCAAACCTCAGCTATTGCTCAAACCAAAGCTCTTCAGATGCCCTGAGATGACAGGGAAAGATGATCATTGTGGGTGGGACAGAAATAGCCCAAAACAAATGGGAAAAAAAAAATTGTCAAAGCATTTATAGACTCCTTGATAATTTAACAAGGGCGGGGAGGATCAATTTACAGATAGTGTCTCCTTCTCTCCTCACTTCTCCCTGCAAGAAAACAAATGATGAAGTGAAAAGGGGAGCGAGCGACAGAGTGAGCTGGGGAGAGAGTAGCCAAGAGTTTTATTACAAGCCTGTTCCTCATTAAGGCCTTAGCAGCCTCACACACAAAAGCTAATTACTGTTTTTATGTCATGTTATTTTGATTCATATTTCCTGTCTGGAAAACAGACGGGAGTTTTGGGCAGGCAGCCAAGGCGAGGGCCATGGAATCGCGCAAGCGGGAACCTGCCCCGGCCGTGGAACAGAGGAGACAAGAGCCTGATTTTTTGGGGGATTTTTTTGTTTTGATTTGTTATTTTGGGGAGGAAATGGGAACTTTCCATGTAGGCGTAGTTTGCTCCCAAAAATTTGTTCTCCAGGGGTAGTGGAAAGAAAGAGATGTCCCAGGGTTGGATTCTGGTCAGGAAGTGCCCCTGTGGCTTTCCAGGCCTGGTCACGTCTGGCTTGGACAGCAGGGAAAGTGAGAGCTTCACCACCAGGACAGCCTTCAGGAAATGAATTCTCCAAGGACCTAAATGCTATTCTTGTCCTCTTATCAACACAGTGGTGATCTCCACAGGGCTCATGTCGGTGCTGTGGGAGGGAAAACAAAAACAAGTTGCCAGTGCTGATGCTCCAGGTTTCCATGAGGTGGCAGCAAGGAAAGAAAAAAAAAAAAAAAGGTCCCATGAACTACATTTCTCCCCCGCAAGAATTTAATCCAAGAATATTTTCTGCCTACATAAATATTTCATCCTTATTTACATCCTCATTTCAAAAGCTTTCAGGGCTTCATGGGCAGACCTGAAACCAACCTCTGTCCCCACCTTCAGGGAAGTGAGTTAATTTATAATTTGGGAGAGAAAGAGACTAAATGAGTGCTCTGAAGCCACATCATTTTACTTTTCATCTGATCAAGAAAAAACCATCTCAGTCTCATCAGCAGTGGAGCTCATCTTCTACACTACAGCATTCCAGACTCTCTGTAAATGGAATGTCGTGCACACCATTAGAACTCCAAATTTTAGCTGAGAAACGGTGATGAATAGGAAATTACTGGTCAGAGCTATTGCAGATACCTGCTATAAATGGGAAACAATAAAAAATGTTCAATAAAAATAAAAAGATGTTATGTAACCCATAGTGAATCCTCCCATTGCTCAATGTCATCTCAATTTCTGTTTGCTTATCTCCTGCACACTTCTAGCTTAAGGTAAATAATTAATTATGCCTACTAAGCTAGAAAAAAACCCAAATCCGACAACATTTGAAATATATTATTCAAAATTCATGGAATTCTAACTGAACAAATAGATCACAAGAAAGCTTCATTTTTTTCCTGACCTGAGCAGCAGAAGTATAATTCAACAACTCAAAGATTAAACTTTCCATTTACACATCCATCACTACCTGTTGCTGTGCAAGATGTACGGCCTGGAAACTCATCCCTGAGGCTGGTGATGAAGAGAAGGGATATGAACAATCACTAAAAGTTTTCTTTTTTAAAAATGAATTTATTATGGAAACTTCCCACTCCTTTCTTTTCTTCTTGCCAATGCTGCTCACAGCACCATGTGTAATAAACTCATTCAGGCTACAGAAAGTGCATTACAATGCCTGAGGCACAAATAAGCTTTGCTCAGGAGACTTAAAATAGATGGAGGACCAGGATGAGGTAAAATCCCAAAAAAAAAATACCCCATGGCAAAATAACTTTCACATTCCTTGAGTCTTCTATCAGTGCTTTGAACCTATCCCAGCCATGGTGGGGAATGGCATCCTGGAATTTTGGGCCAGTCACTTAGATTTCCTTGCTAATCCCATTGCATGGCTCGGTGCTGCTGCCAAACTTCCAGCCTCTTCTGATCAACAGATGCCAAAAAGATGGCACTTAGAGGACTTTTTCTGTAATCTGACCTTTTCCAGGTCAAAAATTAATCTCTAGAAGAATTTAACGTTTCTTTTTTCCTTTGCATGCTCCACTCAAATGCTCCAGCTCTGGGGTGTAGCCCCAAGGTTTTTGAGCAAGTCCTGGGACAAGAATCCAGCACAAACCACAAGGCAAATATTTGACGGGCAAAATATCCAATTACCCACGTGGGCACCAAGCCAAACATCAGGGCCATGTTCCCACCCTTTTTCCCAAGACATCAGGGAATATCTAATGTTTTATAAAGAGCCAGGGCACAAGGTTTGTTTCAGACTCGAGAAGTGGAGCTGCAATCAGAGTTTCAGCTCCCCGTGCTCAGGAATTGAGGGTGCAGGGTCGCAGCTCTTGTAGGCAAAGCTCATCCTTTCCTTTTGGAGCCCTCAATCCCTGCCAGGCTCCTGCCACACGCAGAGGAGCCACCCCACAGAGCTGACGGGGGGATAAACAGGTAGAAACAGTGAGAAGCCTCAAAAGAAATATTGCAGAGATTCAGGCTGCAAAGATTACATTGCAGAGATTAATGTTTGACCCCTGTAGCTGTTTGCTGGAGTTGGAGCCCTCACCCCCCCCTTGGAGACACCACTCTGTGTTCCAGACCCCATCCCAGGAAAGCAGCGGGGATGCAATCAAGCTTAGGATGAAAATTGAAATATTTTACACCAGAGGAAGAAAACAGTCTTTGGGTTTTGTTATTTTTTTATTTCCCCCAGCTATTCCTGCTGCTCGTTCCTCCCTTCTCTCCTCACCATCTCCCACCCTGGCAGTTCCACCACCCTTTGTAGCCTGAGCACTGCTCTGCTCAGAGCAAACAAGTGCTTTACGAGCAAACTCCAGCACAGAGAGACACGGGGCTGCACAGAGAGAAAACTCTGGTTAACTTTAATTAAGTTTGCATTACTTTTCCCAGTAGGACCCCAACTTTAATGGTATTACGTTTTAAACTGTTTGGCAAGTCTTGAGAAAACAGTTTAGTGCATTTCACTAGTAAAAACAAAAGCTGTGTAATAAACCAAGCCTCTGTTAAACCAAAATAAGAAGACATTGATCCTTCTGAGCGTGCAGAAATTTCTTTTGAAAGATGACACTGTTGACTGTGTGCCGGGGCTGAGGGCTTCTCTTCCAGTTTGTCCTTATTTTCTCCTGACTCCAGCAAAATTGCCACCCTCTTTCTTCATTGTGAACCTGACTTGAGAAGGAGGGCAGGAATCTCACCAGCACCTTAGAAAGACAATTTAAAATAAAAAATTATTATTATTTTTTTAAATTTGAAGACCCATAAAAATGGTCTTCTGCTTGGGATCTCAACAAGAAGGAGGGGAGTAAGGAAAGCTGCAATCCTTGCAGCCTCCTGCATGCAGAGTCATGAAGCACAGAGCCCTGGATATGCGGGGATGGGATAGAGAAGCTGATTTAGAGGTCAGAAACACCAAATGTAACCACTGGATGACACCCCAGCTATCACCACTTACCCTCTACTGGGAACAGGAAATTGCTGAATATCACTTCTGGTAAATCTGACTTGTTAGTGGTGAGTAAGAGCCTGGTCCAAAGCCCACTGGAGTCAATAGAAAAGGTGTCCCCTGACTTCAGTGACCTTTGGATGAGTCTCTAGCACGCTGGAGCTGTGACTCCAGCAGCTCTGCTGGAAAGAGGAGAGAGGCAGAGGCTGGCAGGAACGTGCTGCACCTCAGGCACAGGGTGAGGGCAGAGATTCAGAGACCTCTGAACGGGTCAGAATGGTCCCGGCTGCTGGAAAGGACAGGGAGAGACCTCAGAGCTTTGTGCAACCACCTGAAACTGCTGCAGAGTGATGGCAAGGCCCAAAGGTGGCTCCTCCCTGCCCTGTCCACGCTGTGCAGCTGCTCTGGGATCCCTGGGATGTGCCACCCCAGGGGATGTCGGGTTAAGGGAGAACATTTTCTCCCACAGTGACCTTGGGTCCATCCTGTGAAATGAGATACCCAAAGCTCTGCGGGGCCTGATCCAAAGCTCACTGAAAGGAGCAGGAATGTTTCCATTGGCTTGCCTGGGCACTGGATCTCTAAATATTTGGTAACTCAAATCTAAAATGAAAGCTTTTTTTGAAGCTTTAATTAAATTCCTGTGCTAATTCAGAAAAAGGATCATTTCAAGGTCAAGGACACTGCAATTATTTCTTTAAAATCTTCTTATGACTCACTGTTTATGGGGTTGACTCTTATTTTTTTCCCCTTAAAGTTACTGCAAAGATCCTTATTTAAACTATAAATTGAATTTAAACCTCACATTTAATATTTAGTTATGATGTGGTTAAAAATGTTATGTGCCAGGCAGTTGCTCCTTTATTTACTTACAATGTTGTTTTTAATGAATGCCAAACCCATGCAGCTCAAATGAGCAAGCAGATGCCAAGTTATTAACAATTATTACCTTTTACAGTAATTTTTGGCAGCCTTTCACTTTTTTTGGTGGTCTAATAATTTCAAAACAGGGAACTTTGAAATATTACACCAATCCCAAACAGCGCTGTGGATTGGTTGACTTCCTCTTTTCTGACTTATTCCAACTTGTTTCCTATTGTGAAATATTTTTCCACCCAACATTTGCCCAGCATGGAGTGAGGTTTACCCCTGCAGCTAAAAGCCATCTTCCTGATGAAAAATAACAACTCCAGAGGTCTCCAGACCATGTCCAACTACTGTGTGCAGCACACAGAAAGGACAGTCAAGAGCCCAGGGCGGGACTCAAAGGGAGCCCTGAGCTCACTCTCAAGGTAAACAAAAACTTATGGAATTAATGGATCCTCCCAAAGCAGCATAAACTCTGTCATGTCAAGGGCCACATTTACAGCCCCAGGTGAGGCCTCTTTCTCTGCTAAAGCAAAGCAAAAAACCCCCCAGGGTGGCTGCTAAAAGCTTGAGGGCTCTTCAGAACACGGCGCTGGTTTAAGCTGGGTTTGTCTCGACACAGATCACAGCTTTGGGGTGTGAGCAGGGAACTGTGCCCTCCACGGAGGCTCTGGGGTTCCCTTTTCCATCCCAGCTCTTCTCCTACCCTTTGTAGGGTCTCCAGAGCCAGTCTGGAGGGTCCCTTTGTGTGCTGGCTGGGAGCAGGCAGGGCTCAGCTACGGGAGACGTGGCTCATTTTCAGCGTCCCTCTCATTTTTGTGCTTCTCCATGCCCCACTAACAGCAAATTCTCCAATTTTCTTGACTTTTCAAGGGTCTCTCTTGATTTGTTTGTGGTTCTTAGACTTCATTATGGAAGCAACTTTGTCTTCTGCTGACACTCAGGTGCTGCATCTTCCTAAAGGAAAGCTTTCACTCTTGATTCCTTGCTGGAAAAAAAAGTTGTTTAACTGTGTTCATTAAATTACAGGAAAACCCCTTGGTAATGACATCATTTTATAAATAATATTGTTGATAATGGTCAAAAACTACAAAAAACATGGAAAAACCCTGGAAGGCTGTGGTGGTGCCATGATCACAGCGGGGAGGAACTCACACATGTGGATTTGTGTGGGCAGTGGAGTTTAAGAACCAGCTTTTCCTCCCTCCTTCCAATCCTAAATATGAATTAACATCTCCTTGTCTTGAGACACACACCCAGAAACCTTGCCTGTGAAGCTGCAGCAGGATGGAAAACAGGGCTGGAAGTCACAAAAATAGTGGTGTTCACTCCTGAGTTTGTGCTTCCCTCTCCAAAACTCAAGAACCATGGCCAAATTCAGGACTGGTCTTAGTGGGCACCTCCTGCTCTCCTCAGGTTCAGATTTGACCTCCACTGTTTATAAACCCTGCTGTTAACGCTGCTCTGCATCTGCCAATCATTTTTACTGTGACAATTACTCCTCTCGGTGCAGTGCCTTTGTTTCCATGGGTTTCCAGAGGCTGATGAGTTTTCCAGCTGCCTCTGGAGTCAGCACAAGTGCCTCTTTCTCTGTGGTGGAGACCGAGGCTTTGCAGTGCCACTGTGGACACTTGAACAAGGCAGAACAGGCTTATCCAGAGCCCCAAATTTATCACCTTATAGGCAGAAGAAGCTGTTCAATTTTTGGTTTATATTCACCAACTGTGTCACTAAAAGGAGGGCAGGAAAAGGCCTTGAACTGTCTCATTTGGGTCTGGAGGTTTTCATTTCTCATCTTTGTGTCCTGGGCACTGATCACTGGAAGTTTCTGGGTGGGAGCTTTGTATCACTATTGAAACAATTTGGTTCTTCTTCCTTCTTAATCCTTGGACAAGAAGATTTCAGGGCAAAACAACTTTTCCAGCATTTCACGTATTTTAAGTTAATTTGTCAGTGTCAAAGATGTAAGATTTTTAGGACAAAAACCAGATGCTGAACAAAATGAAAATGAAATACTGACCCTTATCATCAGCTATCAAAGCTGCTTGTCTCCCTTTTGTGCGTGTCATATTTCATCCTGAAGAGAGGGTACATTCTATTTATTTATTACACTCTAAAATATCTCCAGTGGATTAGATTCTGCTCCTCTAACCTAAACACTTGAAGGATGTTTCCTATTGCAAGATGATGTTGCATAACCAAAGCGAGATTTAAGAAGTCACCGGGGTAAAGTCTGTAAAATTTATGGTGTAATTTATTAAAGGGACACAGTCTGCTACTTTTTATAGCGCTGTATGTGCCGTGTACAAGGGCAGCAGCACCCCAGTGAGCAGCTCTGGGTGGGATTGAGAGTCAGCAAAACGTTTCCATTTACATATGGTAGCAGTTTATTAGGAAAGCAGTTTATTAGGGAAAGAGATTCAAATATTTAAAGTTCTGCTGGGAGAAGCCTCGAACACCCTTTCCCAGGTTTAGAAGAGAATTACAGAGGCGAGCTCGGCTCCTGAGCTCTCCCATCCTGTCTGGACCAGGCATTTTCCATGCAAATTTGTCCTTCCAACAAAAATCCCATTGACACCGGGGACAAGCAGCCACTGCAGATTTGTCTTCTCCAGAATGTGCTGGGAACAAGGAAAACCTGTAAGTAAAACCCCAGGAGACAATTTTGTCCAGAGAAGCTGTGGCTGCCTCATCCCTGAAGTTGTCCAAGGTTGGATGGGGCTTGGAGCCACCTGGGGCAGTGGAAGGTGTCCCACCCATGGCAGGGGGTGGCACTGGATGATCTTTAAGGTCTCTTCCAACCCAAAATCAGAGTCTGTGACTCTGATTCTAAGAGAACTAGGAACAGCAATCTCTGCATTCATGAAGCCTCTGGACATTTATTCTTCTTCTTTGGAGCCTGCAACAGCTCAGAAGCCACCACAGCCTGATTTCCTGAGAAACTCCTTCCAAGGTGAAGCTCTCCCACTTAATAATCCTTAACTAATATTGTTATTTCTGCTGTCATTCTGCTCATCAATAATAATGCTCCCCCACGTGATGCAATCAATCCCTGTGCTGCAGCAGCACCTACTTAATCCAGGATTAAAGCCACGCTGTGTGAAGCGTTTCACGGACAAATAACAAAGAGTTCCCTTGTAACCATTCCTTTGAAAACAACATTTCCTGTTTCGAGGCCCAGCAGAAATGAGACCACACAAGATTTACAATGAGGGAAGAATTGATTACAGAGCTTAGCAGCCATTTTCATTTTTCAGGTTTATTGTTATTGTTATTGTTATTATTAGTTTGAGGCTAAATTAATAACGAAGAGTTGACTTCTCGCTTGGACTTTGGAGCTCACAAAGAGCTTTTCATAGCACTGATAATTTTCAGAAGCTTAAGGACCAGCTGCACACACTAAAATACCTCCCTCTCTTTCACATGTGGTGTTTGCACCCTACCCTGTACCCACTGGAGACTTCCAAGAGGTCAGACTTGGTTGGGTAAATTCCTTCGATTTTGTAACCACGTACAGCTCTGGAGGACACCAAGATTATAGCCTTGACAAGCCCAGAAAACAGATTTTAGACATTCTCTTGAAATTGCTCTTTCTGTAATTCTGAGCCCTGTGCAGTTACAGAGTCATGAACTTCACTGAAAGTGAGAAAAAAAGTGAGAAAAAAATTCCCACTGACTGCAACAAGGGCAGTGTTAAATCAGAGGTTTGGAGGGTGTTGGCTCTCTTGGCAGGGTTAAATGAGAAGTAGTTTCAAGAGCTCTGCAGCAACCTTTCAAAACCTCCCTGAAAATGTCCTGCTGTGCACACTGAGGACACGTGTTGGTTTATTGTGCTGTTCCTACCCCCCGGATGGCTCCAGCATCTTAAAACACATTTCCATCCTCATCCCAAAAAACTCTCATTGCCAAACCCACACCCTGATGCTGCTGTGTCCTTCCCAATAGCTGCTATCCATTCTCAGCTGTGCCTCTATGGATATATTTGAGATTGGGTGGAAAAAAAAAATAAATTATGGTGAATGTGAGGTTTTATTTTTAAAAATTTGAAATGATCATATTTTAAAGTTATGTTTTCCTGAAAACTATTCTCTCTCCCTCTCATCTTTGAGATCACTGCAGACAGAGGAGTCCACCAGGCAGCCTGAGCTCTTAAATTTCCCTGAAGAACTAAAATTTGGACTGTGCAGAGAGAGGGACAGATTAAATTCCCTGGAAGAGTACAGGATGAGAGGGGGATTCTTGGTGTTACCCCCAGGAGGAGAGTGGCACAAGAAAATCACTCATTGCTTGTTTGTGTCCCTGGCATTTTTCAAAACCCTTCAGAAATGGAACAGTTTGAGAAAGCCACTGGAGATGCTGGGATCTTTGCAAAGGAGGGATAAATTCAGTGGAATTTCCCCTTCTCTGTCTTATTCCCAGAACTGGACAGGAACTTTCTGTCTGATTTGCATTCTGACATTTAGCCACACTCCTCTCTCTTTTTCTTGATGTGTTCCTTTATTTTGGTCCTATTTCCTTGCCAATTTTTTCCCCTCTTCTCCGTGGGGAGGGGATAGAAGGGAGAAAAGGCTTCTCCAGCCATCAAAACATCTCCCATCACCCTAAACAGAGGCAGAAAGGGTGGCAAAAAGGCTGAGCCAGTACTTTTATCCAGCTGCTGGCAAGAGGCAGAGTCCACCTCCCAGGCCCATCCCACTGTTTCCCTCCAGCACCGGGGGATGCTCCCTGTCAGGTCCATCTCAGCAGCCAGGGAGAAGGAAGAGAAGTGAAAAGCAGCCCTTGGGGAGTCTGTTATAACAGATTTCCCTGGAACCGTGTGCTTAAATATCCTAAAATGCTACACCAGGGTGGAAAATTGCTCGGGGGGCCAGATGGAAACATCCTGCTGGCTGCACTCACAGCACGAGCTGCCAGATGGGAAAGGCTGGCCAGGACACCAAAAACGGGCTGAGGATCCCATGGAGGCAGGGATTATCCCTGGAAAGGGAGAGGAACGAGCTGCTCTGCCCGGGGACATGTGGGAAGTGCACAGACACAGCAAAGGCAGCTCTGGGAGGAGATGCTGCACTGCTGTGAGCAGAGCTGGAGCTTGCACTGGTGCTGGCTGAAAGGATTCCTCTTTCCCTGCACACTGGTCACAGCACATTAAGGGCTATTTTAATAGTGGTTAATTAATTTAATTTAAAAAAAAATAATTGCACATCCCTAGCCAATGAGATTGGCACAAAACCACACAATCCAGACCTTAAATGTTGCATTAATCTTTTAGTACTGGAGACTCTGTCCTTAAAAGAAAAAAAAAATATATATATATATATATAAAATGAATAAATAAAAAGGAAATGCGCCAGTTCATATAGAAATGAGGACTGAGAGCAAATAAACAAATTATTCAGGCATCTTGAATCTGTATGTAACAGCCATATTTTAGAGTAATGCTTCCCCTCCTAAATGAGTTATAAATGGAAAATAAATATTTAGAAGATTTTTATAAGAAAATTGTAAATATGACTAGAACATGTCAAACATCAGTTAAAACACATCAATCTGAGGGTTTATAGCTGGTTATAAACCTGGGCTATGAGCAACCTCTGGCCTCTATAAAAATGATTTTCCATTTATTAAAATGTCTGTTTCATGCATATAAATAAACGTAGCCTTTACTAAGTGTTTATCAGTGCATCATTAATGGGCAGTGTCATTATTCTGGAGCAGGAATGTTGAATTTTGGGCTTGCTCCCTGCCAGTGAAGGATGGCAAAGTGTGTCCCCTTCCCTGAGAACAGCCTGACACATTTCCACAAGCATCCAAATTCTCCAGCTCTACAGGCTGGAAACTGAGGGATAAACATCTCAGGCCCGAATAAAAATAATTAAAAAAAAAAGAATAAAAGGGAATAAAAAGCTGCAATCATAGAATTATTTAGGCTGAAAATGGATCTCTGAGTCCAACCATTCCCCCAGCATTACAAAGGCCAACCAAGTCCCCAAAAGTGCCACTTCCATGTGGCTTTAAAATCCCTCCTGGGATGGGGACTCTGCTGCTGTCAGGGCTGGACAACCTTTCCCATGAAAAAATGTCCCTGATCTCCTTTACACTTTGTCCTACAGCCATCTCCTGAGTCACCTGGAAAATTCTGGGTGAGGTTTCAAAGCACCAAAATTTTACAGTGCAGGGGAATATAGATGGGAAGTATCAGTGTTAGATAAGAATGAAGTTAATTCCTGTGGGTAAGGATTTATTCCCTGTGGGAGCAATGGCCAGTTAACACCAGCTGCTGTGGTTTTGAGCAGGTCTCTGGTGGTTTTGAGCAGATCCCTGATGTTTTTTAGCAGATGTCTGGTGTTTTCAAGCAGATCACTGATGTCTTTGAGCAGGTCTCTGGTGGATTGGATCCCTGATGTTTTTGAGCAGGTCTCTGGTGTTTTTGAGCAGGTCTCTGGTGTTTTTGAGCAGATCCCCAATGTTTATGAGCAGATCTCTAGTGTTTTTGAGCAGATCTCTGGTGTTTTTGAGCAGATCCCCAATGTTTATGAGCAGATCTCTAGTGTTTTTGAGCAGGTCTCTGGTGTTTTTGAGCAGATCCCCAATGTTTATGAGCAGATCTCTAGTGTTTTTGAGCAG
>VZUI01040684.1:0-71169 GCA_013401135.1 Cettia cetti
TTTTTGGCGGGGTTCTTGTAGTTGTTTCAAATCAATTTATTTCAGCTATAGCAGAAATCAGGAAATCTACATCATGACTTTCCAAGAGCTGATCTTTGGAGATACATCACCTGAGTATTTTCTACACGAAATATATTTTGCACATATTTGTATATATTTGATCTGTGGTCCAGGAGTAGTGTACAGCTAGTTCTGCCTTCCAGAAAGCTTTCACACACCAAGGAAAACCCAGAAACCCAGGTTTCAGAAGCCACTGGACCCCAAAGTAAGCCTCACACTACTGCTCCAAAGAAAGGAGAGATTCTACTACTGGCAGCAGAAAGCTGAATATTTAGAACCCTAGTGACTAAAACTTAACAGCCAACTTTCTTACCACTCTGTGACAGCAGCAGATCAGCAGCATCATCTTTAAAAGCTTGGTGTGAGAATGCACCCCCTCAGGAGAGAGGTTGAGTAACTATTTGCACATCATCATCTTGATTCAGCTAAGTCTGACACTGATTACTGAAAGGGGCATCACCTTATGTTTAGAGGTAACTGCTGTGTGCCAGTTGCTACAATGGATAAATCTGCTGTTTCACCATTAATTTCAATGTGATGAAAGATAAATCACTTTGAACACTCTTAAATACTTCAGCTTACATTCTAATAAAATTCAATAATAGGCTGCAATATCTAGAGTATTACTTTTCTTGTTGCTTCATCCCCCATTTCTTTGGAAAAAAACTGCCTAAATTAAGTTTAGAGATTAGTAAATCCCTGTGTTACACAGTTTTGGTGATTCCTATCAAAATTAATGTAATATATCAAAATAAATAGTGTCCTTTTCTCCTGAGGGGTGTACTATAAAGCTGCTGCAAAGGTATCAATTTCCTTCACCCTTTATTTAACTTGTAAGACCCTATTTGCCACTCAGGTTGCAAGCTTCAAGGGATCAGAGGCCCTTAGATTTAGTACCTGATAACCCTTTCTAAGGCTTGTAGAGCTGACACATGTATCTTCAGTTCTGAAAGAAATGTTCTCTCCCTGCTAGAAGACTGTGCTGGTTGGTTGGATCAGCCAAAATAAAGTGTTCTTGTAATAGCTTACATTAAATATAATTTTCTCATTCATTCATAGAGACAGAAGTCCCAGACAATGAAGGATAATTAATTTTCAGAATATTAAAAATTATTAAAATGATGCTTTTATTGTATATGTGTACATACTCTTTTACTAAAATGGAAATTAATGAGTGAGCAACATACATATTTTCAAGAAGGAATTAATGAGAATAGGCTTATGAGTGGGCTTCCTTACAAGCTTCCCTGTAGGCTATGAGAACACAGGTGAAAAGGATTTCCAAAATACCAATACAAAATAGAAAAAAAAAAAAAAAAAGCTTCAAGTTTCCTGGTAGCTATTATTTCACCTTAAGTATTTTTAGAAGGTGTTCTGATATTCATAAATATTGGAGCTTTCTTTGAAGTGATTAAAACTTCTCAATATAACTTGCAGCTTTTTTACTTCCTTATATCTGTAAAAGTGGTAATACCCTTAAGCATTTATTTGTGCTTTTAGACATTTATGTTATTTAAAATCACATCTTTAGTATATCTTATGGAAATGTTGATCATTACAGCTGTACAGTACCATGAAATAGTATGACACATTTACTCATCTACTGTAGGAAACACTGCTCTGAATAGATGAAGCTTAGAACTGTATAATATACATCCACAATCAAAAGAAAAATAATTCTGCTAAATTATCTGTAGGTCCATGGAAAGCAATAAATCCTTCAGAAATGTTTTAGGTACTGTAGGACACAGTAAGAGTACTACACAAAGTATAAGAGTTCCCTAAAAAACAGTACTGCAGAATTGGCAAATGCAACTAAACAAGTAGTAGATGAGGAATGAAGAAAAAGATGATACAATTAAAATCTATTAGTTACAGAGAAAATCCAACATATTTAAAGCCAGAAGATCATATTCTCTCCACAGTGTTTGCAGTGTGATATTTTTCTGAGTAATAATCAATTATGAAAGGCATAAGCTATGAATAAATTTCCTCATTAATAAACAGGTCTTATTTATTAGTGCATTGTACCAGTTTTTCTCTGTTTCAATTCTGCTCCTTTCAGTGGAGTCACAGTGATGTACAAGAGTGGATCACAACGGGACATCAGTAAGCACAGTCTTTCTCCTAAATTAGAGCAGGGTAAATTATTTCTCCTTTCCCAAAACAGACTAAAATTTGAGTGTCCATTTTTCATTTTGTCTTAATCAACTGCTTGCATAGATAGAAATGTGTGGGTGGGGAGAAGGTGGAGCTGAGTGGGAGAAGGATTATTTTTCTTTTCTTTCCATTGATTCCAATCTGTATTTTCATAATCACAGATTGTGAGTTGAGGTTGGAATGCACCTCTGGTTGTCACCTGGTCCAGCTTTGCCTGTTCAAGCAGCTACACCCAGAGCTGGTTGTTCAGGGCCATGTCCAGACAGAGTTTGAATACCTCCAATGATGGAATCTCCATTGCCTCCCTGAATAACCTGTTCTAGGACACACTCAAAAATATTAACAAATATCACACTGAACATGAGGGGAACTGTGTTAAATATCTCTGATGTTTCTGATTGAGCTTTGGTTGTAGGAAGACAAATTCAAAAAAAGGGACACTAATTAATATTAAATTCGTAATTTGCAACTCTTTAGATGCAAATTTCCTTAATTTTAGTTTCCCAGTGAGAAAGGACAGATAAAACAGACAGGTAAAGGTTCTAATGGACCCCCATTTCCATCCTGTCAAAGAGACTCAAATTAGCTATTTCATCAATTTTTTTTCCCAAACTGAAAGAATCATAGTAAGAGTCAGAATAATACATAAGGTGATGGGAAATAGAAAATAATAACTCAACACTTTGTTTTAATTTAATCATGTTTCATTGATGTGAAAGCAAAATAAAATAATTTCTATTGTATATTTGAAAACAAATTACAATTTTTCTAATAATTGTTATTCTTTAATATTCCAAAATATCTTTAATAATATTTTTTAAAACTTTAAAAAATGTAATTTTTTGTAATGTCATGCTCATTCATCTCTTTTTTCCTTCCTTCTTTGTTTTGTTTTTTCTCATAATGAGAATAGCACCTGAACAGACAAGCTCATGAAAATTACAAATTCTTGTCACTTCACTCCATTGTAAAGGTTAGAAAAACCCTATAATTATGCACAGTTAAAAAAAAAAAAAAAAGTTTTCCATTTGAAAGACCATCCAATTTCTTCAGTAACACACTGGGTAAGCTATTAGGCAAATCTAATCAAACCACAGCAATTTCTGAGTCAGGGCACTACCTGCAACTGTGTAATGGCTGTTTCTAACTCCCCAGGTTACTTGACTACTCTTATATTTGACACAAGTCTAGATCAAGATTCACATTTACAGGAGGCCATTACTGAGCCCCTGAGAAATAAATTCCTCCAGTTACAAATAAATTATTCCAGCTTGCCTATTTTTCTGTTAAAATGGTTGGCACTGAGCTGTTCTGCTGGATGATCACCTCCACTAGACTGTTATAACTTGGGACAAAATGACTATTGGCTTGTGAGACTCCTCCACATTTGGGAAGGGGCAGGACACCTTCTCTCCTGCACATGGCCTGCTGGGTGTGCTTTACAGGTGAATTGTCAGATTTGAGATTCCAAGAAAGGAATGATCCTTGTTATCACTTTGTCTGTGGCAGGAGGCCATAAGGATATCTTTCTTTACATCAGTTCACACAGTGTACAATCCCTTCTTTGTGTCTACACCAGTATCCCAACTTTTTTTTTTTTTCCTGGCTACTTAAATGAAACTTTTATCTTTATGTTCCAATTTCCTGAATTGCATGTTATTATTATCAAGAACAGTGATAAGTAATTTTAGTGCCTGGAATAGGAAAGGACATGCTGAGGGCCCTTCCCAGCTTTGGAGCCAGACTGTTGTTGAATTTAGCAAGAGGTGTGAGCCAGCAGCAGATGCCTTTCTACAGAAGGATCTTTTTGCCATTTGTGAGGGACTGGAGCTCAGTTCACCCTTCCTTCTCACTTCTGAGCATTAAGGAGGCAAGGGTTTCCTTCTCTTTATGGGTTGTGGAGTGTCCCAGCTCTGACACAACCAGTTGCCTTCTCATATTTTACCAGGATTTCCATGAGGTTAGGGCCTCAGCTGGATATTTCAATTAATCCAGAAACATATATCACAGATAAATATAATAAACTACACAACATTGAAAATTTCCCACTCAGGTTTTCAGCCCCTTAAACATTTGCAACATGCAATTTAATACTAGAGAATTTTACCAAAACATACGAACACAAACTTTTTTTTTTCTTCTTTATTTAGGGATTTCATTTGGTGTCTCAAAAAGCAAAATAAAAGGCCGAACAGCCTTACAATCCTCTGAAATTAACAAAATGTTAGTTAACTAATGTTTTAAATTTTCTATCAGGGAATTATAAAATGAATCTCTGAGGCCACATAGACTCAAATTTAACATAGTTAGAATAGCTGACAACAGAAAATCTCATATAAATACTGGAATACAAATAATTCCAAGACTCAAGCTAAACAAGTATATTTTCCTCTGATGCACATTCCTGATTAAGTCTTCCAAGCTTCTAAAATATCATCATCACCCTCCTTCCTCTCCCTAAATAAGGATTTGAAGAACAATGAGCTCTATGCAGCTAATAGGTACTCCAGAAGAATAAATTGCATTTTTCATTCCTTGCTACCATTTTTTAGACCACTCTATGTATTGTGGCCAACAGACTCTTTAAATCTATTCAAGAGCAGCATGTGCTACTGACCACTTAGCAGCCCAGTGGAGTAATACATGCATATATTTATCTCCTATGCAGAATGTGTTTTCAGTTACCCAGACCCTGTGCTTGCACTCATTGTGGCAGTGCATGACACTCCCTAGAGGTGACTGTAAATTACTGGTGTGTGAAACCACCACTGGTGTAAGAGAGTGTTGTTTGGTTTACTACAGCCATGAGTCAAAGCAAAGTCCTTGTGTAGGGTCCAGATTCTGCAGTCATCTCATATGAGCCTCTCCAGTGTACTCAGCAAAGAGGAAGGTGTCTTTGATGTCTTAAATTTTAGCTTTCATATTTTCCAGATTCAGTACTGCATTAGTATATAACTCTGAACTTCATACAAAGTGTTAGAAAGTTCTCTTCACGGTTTAGTGGACAAAACAATCCTTTTCCAGCCTGAGAACCAAGGACACCATTGCAGCTTCAGGCCTAAAAAGTACAAACAGTAAATTAAGGAAAGCAACCTGGGAGGATGGGACATCATAGGCATCACCTTCTTCCAGTAAGAGAGACAAACATACAGGTGCTGTACTGCCAGTTCATTGGCCACGACTGTGTTATGATCACAGAATCATCATAGCTGGAAGAGCTACTGAAAATCATCCAGTCCACTCTTCAACACAGCACGACCATAATCACCCCCAAACCATATCCCCAGTGCCACATCCAGATACCTCTTGTACACTTCCAGAGACAATATTCCACCACCTCCCTGGATACCTGTTTCAGTGCCTGATCACTCTTCCAAAGAAAAATAAAATTTTCGATATCTAATCTAAGCCTCCCTTGACACAATTTGAGGGCATTTCCTCTCATTCTTTCACTTGTGACAAGACAGATCATAACAATCTCCTTTTAGATAGCTGTAGAGAACAATGAAATCCTTTTCAGGTAGTTGTAGAAAACAAAGAAATCCCTCAGAAGCCTCCTTTTCTCCAGACTAAACCCCAGTTGTCTCAGCCTCTCCTTACAGAACATGTTTTCTAGACACTTCACCAGCTTTGTTGCCCTTCTCTGGACAAAAAGTCCATCACCTCAATGTCCTTTGAAACATCTTGGAAAGCAAGAGCTTTTTGTCTAGAGTGTAAAAGGGAAAATCTCACAAATAAATTTTATTTCCTATATCACTCACAGTCTCTTTTAGTCAGCTAACACCTATTGCTACAATTCATTATAAATTTAACGAGTGTCCAGAAGACAAATAGAATTTAGGAGAGGCTGATTACCAAAATCTATAAAAAGATGCAGATCATTTTCATACATTGCTGTGAATACATATAAATATTGAGTCTTACTATAGTATCTGCAAAATATTCTCCACTTGATGTATAGCAGCTAGTGTTTGCTGTGTGATAGATTAGCCTAAACTTTTTTATATGATAGCTATATCACTTCCTAAAAAGAGGGCTGAAGAGAGAGTCGTGGATCAACTGGGTAAATATTTCATGAGCAGAAACATCAAATGTTATCCAGAGTAACATTTAGGATGATGTTACAAGACAGACCAACATCAGTTCCCTCATAGGAAGATTTTAAAATATTGACTGTTGAGAGTAAGGTTTCTTATCCATATATATTAAGCATATTTTTCTATAGAAAAGCATTGCCAAACACAAGGATGGTCAAAGGCTTATGCCTCTCATGTTTTACATGGCAAAATTTTGGTACCAGAGATACATGTCTTGAAGGAGGTTTGGAGATGGGGCCATGTATTTAATGGTGACACATGATAACAAATTTCTAGTCACTGTCAAATATCAGTATAGAGTGAAATTATTGGAAACCATTAAATATAAAACTTGCTTGCAGCTTCCCTACTAACTTTCAGCCACACACCAAACTGCAGGTAACACATGCATTATATTAATCTACTGATAAAATCATATTATTAATATATGGTCTGACTTTTGAGATGAATTTTCTCAACACAGAAAAAAAGATATCTGTAATACTGCACATCTCCTGTGGATGATGCCCTGATGAAAAACTGTGCTATACTAAGTCAACCAAGTTAAATAAATCATATTATGTGAAAAAGTAAGAAATGATGTATCAAGTCATAAGAATAGTGCAGCAGAATTACCCTAATGATTACCATGGCTCATTTTTACATAGATTTTAATTTGCTCATGAAACGTAAGTATTTGAACTAAAAACAAAGAAAAAAAAGAGACAAAATACAAAATCCAAACTACCAATGAAGATAACTAAGCATTGGGACAATTTGCCCCAAGAGTTTATACTGTTGTCTTTAGCAGTTTTTAAGACCCTACCGTACAGCCTTGATCAGACCTTCTTTGATCAGGAGGTTGAAACAAAGATCTCTCAAGGTCCATTTCAGCCTAAAATACCTGAGGAGCATATATGCAAAATTTAGGACTGTGATTGAAACACTTACAGTGGTTCAGGAGGGAAAACCTCTCTACTGTCTTTGCATTTTTCTATAAATATGTAAAATATTTTTGACATATATGATTTCTAAAAAAATCATGTATAAAAGAAAACAGCATGAAGCAACGATTTGTCTAACTTTTATTTTTTATATTTTTATATTTTCAAATAAGATTGAAAAGGTCCTACTAAGGTCAGAGAATAAAGGAATCTAGACCTGCACTCTGTCTGACAATTTTTTGATGCAGGCTTCCTATGTATTTAATATATTTTTATGTATTCAGATTCAGGTCAAAATATCATCAGAATTTAGAGATATTTCTAGGTCCCAGGAAAGACTTACATTTAAATATTAGTAAAAAAACACTGAAAAAGTACTTCATAGTTTGGAATTTTAGAAATTAAAAATATTTTATGAAGCATTGCAATTTGTCACTATTTCAAGAAGGTAAGGAAAATGATACATTTAAATTTTAATGAACAGAAGCAGTGGAATATTTTCTACTTAAGAAGCAAAGACCAAAAAGGAAAAATGTTATCAGTTAATACACCGAAATATCAGAATGAAATAGCCCTGTCTGAACTAGTAGTAACACATTTTAGGGGATCCTGTAAACACCACAACATATGCACAGAATGCAGGAGCATGAAACTTATTTTTTCTGTGCTGAGGCCTACTTATCTAAGATGATGCTATTGAATTAATAAATGCAGTTTTTGATATCAGCAAATTACAACAGCAACTCATTTTTATTCTATTCAGAAATCACCTTACATTTGGCTGGGAGAATAATGAGATTTGAGCTCCCATAATAACATTCAGAAACAACCTCTTAAGTCCTTTCAGGCAGCACTAGCAAATAGAAGTTGTTCAAGTGTGTCACAAAGCTGCCAGCAGATGAGTCTGGCTCTGAGAATGCTTTCAGGAGCTGCCTGGTGTGTGTGCAGGATATTTTGAGACCTGATTCAGTTTTAGATGAAGTACCTAGAAAACTTCCCTTTCATTTAAATGAAAGATGTCTGTCTTCATAAAATTCCACTTGTTGTGGATGAAAATATACAGTCTCTGGTTTCTTGTTTGATTAAAAAAATGGGTTTAATGTTGTTAGTCTTCTGCAAAATAAATCCTAAGGTAGAGCTCCTACAGCTGTGTACATCTACTCTATTAAGCCTACTACCAGTTTCTGTGCAGACAGAATTGACATGGAGTGTTTTGGAATAGAATTCGTATTTCCCAGCTGAAGAATTTTCAAGACATAAATACAAATGCAGCCATGTAATAAATGGAGAAAATTATGACCCAGAACATGTTAGTGATACAAACCAGATCAAATACTGACTGCCTAATAAAGTTCTATTTATATGAAAAAATATTAAAAATATTAGATATTTTTCATTGAGGTATGGATGTGGATTCTAATGCTAAACATATCTTTAAACAATCAAAGAAAATAATTATTTATCTGGTGGATCATAAATATGGATAGTTCTGATGCTGGATGTCATTACGTTTCTGGAATTAACTAAGCTCCTATTTGACATTCCTTAGGCACAAACTAACTTAGGCATGATTTTAAAGTGTGTCCATAAACCCCATTGAATTCAATGGTATTTAGGGATATGTGTAATGTTAATAATACACTGAGTGTTTTTAACAACATATGTAGCAACATACATGTTTGCAAGTAATGAAGTCTAAGAGGATTTTAATAACTTTGGGGTAATTGATTTAACGGAAAGCAACCATAACTTTGTCTGATTATAAATAGTATATGTGTTAAAAAGGCCATAACAGAAACCATAAATTTAAGGCACCACAAAGAGGTACTTAAAACAAAACAAACCCATAAGCCCTTTTCAAAACTGACTTGAACCCAGGCAAATCTTCCTACTGTTTGTAAAAACAAATACTTTTTATTTTAAAAGTCAAAAGAATTCTATGCCATTTATTCAAATAACAATCAAATATTTGAAATTTTAAAAGACTTTGGGAAATTTTATGCAGAATTATGAGAAAAACTGAAGTGTGTGTTTTTCAGTGTTTCAAAAGAAATCATTTAATTGCAGTAAGAGATATGCATGTGTACTGTTACACTGCCTCTTTCTCTTTGAACCAGTTTGTGGATGTATTCATTATATTTGTAGTACTGATCTAGAGAAACTTTATAATTGCTTTTAAAACTACAGCAAAACTTATGCCAGGACAGAAAATTCTGAGAGCTTTAGCTCTCTCTTGTTCATTTTTATGCATATTTATGTTATTTTCTACAGATCAGAACAGCTTTCAAGATGTGGCAGTGCAGATATGTATTGAAGAGTACTCAATATTCTACATTTATCAGAAAAATGTCCCTACTTCCAGTTTTAATCATCTTGAAAATATTTAGAAACCATTGACTTGATTTAGGTGACCTATGCCACACACAAAATGAAAAGGCTTCAGAATGGTTCATTTAGGAAGCAAATTTGTGAAATATTACTAACTAGCAAAAACAATCAATGCATACATAGAAAAAAAATCTTTTCGGTAGATGGATTTCATAGAAATAAAATATTTGTAAATTATTTTTAATCAGGATCACTTCATTTTTTTGATTTACTAGGTAGATTACCTCAACCCTTATATCAACAGAGCAGGGTAGGTAATAACGTTTAATAATGGAATGGGAATTACATGCCAATGATGATTACTTCTTCAATCAATTTTGTACTGAAAAAAAGATGAATATCATTGTTTCCTGAGGAAACTTTCAAATACTAGTTAACTTAAAGCTTGTACTTCTTGAACTAAAATACTTGTATTTCCCAGGAACAGTCGAGTGTTTCACAGTTTTATACATTCTTCTTTTGAGGTAGACAAAGGAAAATAGATATGAAATCAAAATGTTCTTTTATCATTTATTATTATTTACCAGTGTAAAATTACTATGTTAATTTCAATTTTGTAGGTGTTCTGTGGTATTGTGAGTAGATAAACTATTAAATATCACTTAGATTGATGAAAATATGGCTTCATTTTTAATTATATTAACTTTATACTAGTAAGTTTCATTTTTATTATTTGAATTATGAAAACAAAGGATCACATCCAGTCTTAATAGATATTTTCAGAAGTATTTTCAGAAGTTCAAATACATAGTAATTCTAAGGCATATTATTTCACATCTTGTTCTGACCGAAAGCATTCTTGGTGGTTGTGTTTTCCCATTGTTGCCTACATTTCTAGGCTTCATGAATTATCAAAAACTAGTTTTTGTTTAGTTGAGTAGCACTGAACTGTCAGAGGAACAAGCAGGGAGGGATTCCCTTAATTTAGTTCATTTGTGGAGAAGATACTTTTCCACATGCCACTTGTCTGTTGGGTTTGTCTAGTGCAGGACTTGTGCATCTTGTACCACTGGGCACAGCTAAAAAAGCCAAGCTGAGGTTGTTTCACAGCTCATTACCTGCTCCTCCTGGCTTCTGGCAGACATTGGATGGAGCACCTGCTATTTGTCTCAAAGGATTAAAAGCACAAGAGAAAACTCAGTCCCAGCAAGCCTTGAGTTACTTAGCTTATATCTTCCTCTTGCTGTACAAACAGAGTGACAGAAGATGCTGTTATTCTTGGTAATTATATGATTCTTTTGCCCTTTCCATGATGCCATTCTTTTTTAAAAAAATTTACAGGCATTTAACTAATATATTATTGCGCTTCTGTACAAATATTAAGCACAGCATTTTGTGGTTCAGAGATGTCAGTTATTGTTAATGCTGGGTAATTAAAAGGAGTTGATTAATCAAACCACACGTGGTGTAACCATGAATGTGGCAACAGCTTAAAATGAGTTTAAGATAAACTGCCAGTTGGTGACAGTTAAACAGCCACAAACTATGCAGATTTGAGAGTTGTGTTCCAGTTGTTCTCTTTTGTAAGGGAAATAATGAAAAATATTTTCATAGACAGTAAAATTTCATAACCTCTGGGACCTGAGGATGCAACTAGAAGCTTTGATCTCCAATTATTTACAGAGAGATCATCATGAACAATTATATGCCACATTTGCTCCAGTTTGCTCTGAAACACTAATTCATAGGCTTTCATCCTGCATTTGCACCTGTGTTTTAGAACCAAGATTTCTAAAGCTTAAAATTTTTTGGCTCTAAGTAAAGCCCACTGGAAACTTGCACAGGAAACCAGCCAGGTATTTTAACTTGAATTATTTGTGATAATTTTTTTTCCATCCTCAAATGTGATTGAAACTTTCAAATTACTGTGAGAAGAGAGTTTGCAACATTATAATGATTCTACTTCATTTTCAAAGATTAAGAAAATGTGTTTACTATTTTAGAGACTATTTTCTTCTCTTTAATTTTAATCTATCATCCATTTCTGAAGCTTTTGAATTATTTTTATTTAACAAACCTATCCAGTTAGAGCAACAGTGCATCTGAATGAAGACATAGAAATATATATTTGAAGAGTTAATAGAGACATTAAAATATGACAACTTCTTATTTTAGGAACCACACTGAAGTGATGAAATGTGAATGAGTTTTAATCTAATCTAATGAATGAGAGGCAGCTCTATAAGTAATCTAAGCAATGCATGGGATTTGCATAAATTTTTACTAAAACAATTTCACATCCCTGGTGATTTGCATTTTACTCTACACAGTACTTTTCTCTAATGCAGAGTTTTCCCTTGACAGCTTCCCAACACATTTTGGATCCAGACTAAAAAGATGTTGAAAGCACAAATATCTGCTGATTCAAGCAGCATTGTGTTAATCAAGTAATAGTTTTAGCTGTGCTTATCGATGATACTCATTACAAAGCCTCCTTGCATAGCTGTCACTACACACAGGTCTGAACGCATAGGAAGTCTGCTCAAACCAGTGGAGCTATTTTTTAAAGTTATGGCCCTTTGTAAGAGACAATCATATCTATTCTGAAATAATTTTATCGTTAATGGTAAGCAAGGGTTTTGGACATACCTTTCTCTAATAGTTGATGTGCTTCCCAGTAGGAGAGACACAGAGCAAAACCAATATCATGAGCATTCTCCATCTTGAAGAGAAATGAAAATATGCACTGAAACTCTCAACATGCAACCATGTAGCAGATTATAGGAAATCAGAACCTTTTCTAGTTGGAGAATTCCTGTTATCCTCCACATAAGGCAGAAAGATTTCAGGCAGAAAAGCGATGATAAGCAACTTAAATCAGCACTTTGGATTCCACTCAATATCAGTTAGGCTACAGATCATAAAACTATTTAAATGTGATAAAACACCTTTTCATAAAGAGTACAAAATAGAATAGCCTGAATTTAACCAGTTCTGCAGTGCTGCAAGAAGCAACAGTTTCAATAGGAATAGACAAGCTACATTTTTAATTACAAAAGGCATTTTCTAAGAGCATTTAAGGGCGCCAAAATAAACAAAACCTGTTGTGTTGCCCTCACTTAAAAATCAGAAAAGATGTTATGATTAAGGTCTCAAACCACTAAACTCATTTTTTTTTACAACAAAAAAATTCTAATATCCACGTCGGGACCATCCAGATCTGTTGTACACATGACCAATAGGCTGAATGCATTAGCATAAAAATAAGGGGTTTATAGGTAATAACATATATCTAATTATAATGAAAGTATGTGTGTGACTGCCAAAGCTGACACAAATACCAAATACAGTGTTCTTTTCAGTGTTATGATAATGTGGACATCAGCATTTTTAAAGAATAAGTATGCATATACATTTCTTTCTGACTCTATATCAGTCATTAAGCTCGATTTTATGATTGCCAGTTTAGTTTATATCCCTTCAGTTCAGGAGAAGTTAACTAATAACTGAGATGTTACTTGTAGCTTAGAATTACATCATGATCTATGAGTTACGTAAGTTAGTAATGAAAAAGCCCATTGCCTCAAGTGGGAACAAACTACTGAAGTCATGTTGAAAGCAGAAATATCTGTCTCATTCACTGAGAAATAAAACAGTATTTAAGAAAATGACACATAATACTGCCATCTACCTCTATGCTTTCATTTATAACAACAGTGAAATTCTCCTGCCCAGCTAGCAGCCTTTTCATGACAACATTTTCATCACAGATTTGGAGATGGTTGAAGACAGTTGTGAGACCAATTATTATCCAATACTGATGTTAAACCTTTAGTCCAGCTCCTTCATAGCTTTATGATAATCAGCTCACTAGTTTCTTTTATACCTTTCTATGTCACCTTTGTGTGAGATCAGAGCCTGGAAAGTAAACCTATATGAGCCCTCAGCTGATCTGCTCAGAGATTTCATTTTCCAGAGTCCATCAAACTGAAATATTTTTTAAAATTTCTAGCAGGACATTTGGAAACCTCCCATTATCACAACAATTCTGGAAATACCAAGGTATTGGAGGATTTTTCTTAAAGGTTTTCACAGAACAGAAATTCTTTGAAATTCTACAAAAGAGAACTCATATTTTATATTTCGTTCATTTAAATTTAGGGCTCAAAGGTTCAATGTGCTACTTCTTAGCTGAGGAGACAGTTCTGAATCCCCTCTCTTTTGTATGTGCACTTGAGAGGAATAGAGAACTCATCTCTACATTTAACCTGAAAAGATAGAATCCTTTTTCACTTGATGAGGTGCATTTGTGCATGTAGCAGAGAAATTTCTTTGGATGATTAAAAAGAAAATAATCTCTGGTACATTTGAAAAATATGTCTCTCTCCTGGTTTCAGTAGGATACAAGGCAGCCTTTTTCTCCCTTCCTGCCTCTTGGAACACCCAATAGGCAAAAGACAAGTTTAAAAAATTTTGTGCACAGAGCTAAAATGTCCAGAATCTCTTAAACTTGCAATTATCAACTCATCTGTTATTCAGAGTGGGAAAAAAAATAAACAGGAATAGCAATATACCTGCTGATGAAAATAAAGTTACAATGCATCAGGCATATCAGTAAGTTAACTGATAACTGTTGTGAAGCCTCTGTTGAAATTTGTGATGTCAAATAATAGATAGTTCTCCATATGTGTCTCAAGCTGGCACACTCAACAAGGCTGCGGTTTGGAGCTGACAGAACAGAAAAAAAATCAATTTGTTTCTTCACACTTTTAATTAAGGCTCTGAAGGTTTTACACAGCCATGAGACAGCTCCCCGCATTAACTGTGCTGCTGTTCTGCAGCAAACAGCACATTCTGACAGGGATGCATTTTATTCGCATTATTTTCTTCGATTATCTTCTGCATTTGGCATCTCTATTTTTAGCTAATCAGATCTTTTTTTTTTTTCCCCTTGGGAAAACCACTCTAAAAAATTGCATTGAGGGAACAAATAGAGTATTTAGTTGGAAACCAACCTATTTGCTGCAGATTATTCATGTTGAGGACACAGGCTTCTTACCAGATCTTTATGCTTTAATCCTAATTATTATTATTAGTTTGGGCACATATAAATTGTCATTAAATTTCTACAACAATGTTTGCATTCTGTTTTCCTAAAGGGATGTTTTCTTTTTCATGGTGTACTCAGAGAATTGAGATCAAATGGAATCCTGTGCTTGATACTTCAAAGCTTTGCCCTTCTCAATATTGAACAGTTTCCTTGAAGGACCCTGAACAAATAATTTTTATTTTCCTAGATACTCTTGCTAATATTCCACCTAAATTTCCACTAACAGTCTTATAGACCAGAAAAGATTTTGTGTGTGGATGGCTGGCCTAAATAAACTGTATGTATATAACAAATTCTACATATCTATATCTCTAGATTAATGCACATTTCATTCAGTAATCGTAACTATTGAAATAAAAAGTGTGATGTTGCTTTTCTGCAAAATACTTCACAAAGGTTACTTCTGATACTTTATTTACAAACATCCATGTAACAGTGAATTATTTACATAAAAGCAGCATACAATTAATGAAATTAAGCATGTAAAATCACTGATTTCTTTAAAATAAGAAAGGGTGTTCGATAGTAGGTTAACCTTCACTAAAAAACACACACCTATGTGATCAGTCACTCCCACTTTGTGTATTCTTGAATGCAAAATAATGGGTGGGATCAATGACCAGAAAAACATTAAAGAGTTCTTCCCTACCTGTTAAAAAGAAACTCACCGAGTGCATCTAATTCATATGTTCACTTTTCTTTGCTACATTTAGCAAATTGTCAAGAAGTCAGAAAAGTACTTTCTTACAGCCATTTTTGCATCAAGGACTTAGATGCAAAATTTAAAGGGCCTAAGTTATTCCTATGATGAATATGGGACTATTTTACCATTTTTACACTGTCACAAGGGAAAGAGCATTATCACTTGCCATACCATAATCAAGAGTTTCAGAGCAGCTGGTAGAGATAATAGCTTCTATTTTAATCTGGAAAAACTCCTGTAAATATACATACCCTTCTGAAGAAGTTGTTGCAATCTTCAGATTGTCAAGGTGGTGTGCATGGAGCTCTGCCTGAGGATGGGTGAGAAGCTGACCCAGAGTTGAGGGGTAAGGACTAAAGGGAGGGCAGGGACAGGAGACATTATGGTAGGGATCTTGCTGCAGGCTGCCTGACTAGGAAAACTGAGCAGATGATGCTTCTGTAGACAGAGCAACCTCATATTCACAAGCTGTGGTCCTCAAGGGGAACTTTAACCACCCTGATACAGAATGGAGGAACAAAGCAGCAGGGCACAGGCAATCCCAGAGGTTCCTGGGACGAGCTGGTGATAACTTCCTTCTCCAGATGACAGAGGAGACAACAAGGAGAGGTGCTCTGCTGGACCTTGTTCTCACCAGCACAGAGCAGCTGCTGGGAAATGTGAAGGTCATCCTGGGCTGCAGCCTGGTCTGCAGTGACCATGAGCAGTGGAATTCAAGATCCTTAGGGATATGAGGAGGGTTCATAAACAAGCTCACTACCCTGTACATCAGGAGAGCAGACTATGGGATAAAGTCCTGCAAGAAGAGAGGTACAAGAAGGAGATGATCAGAGGGCTGGACCATCTTTGCCATGAATACAGGCTGAGGGTTGTTCATCCTGGAGAAGAGAAGGCTCTAGGGATACCTTCTAGCAGCCTTCCAGTACCTAAATGGTGCCTGCTAGAGAGCTGAACAGGGACAATGTGCAAGAACATGTAGTGATAGGACAAAAACTAAAGATTAGCGGTAAGGAAAAAGCATAACTCTGAGGGTAGTGAGACACTGGAGCAGATTACCCAAAGAAGATGTGGATGCCTCAATCCTGGTGGTGTTCAAGACCAGGTTGAATGGGGCTCTAGCCACCTGGTCTAGTGGAGTCTTCTTGCCATAGCAGGCAGTGTTAGGAGCAGATGATCTTTAGGAACCCTTCCATCACAAACCATTCTATGATTCCATGAGAAACTATGAGTTCTTATTTCTTATGTGGATTAAACAAAAACTAACCAGGTTGGAAGAAGAATATTGTAACAAGATTAACACTCAGAGTCTGAGGCAGCTCTTCAGCTTGCACATCTCTTGTGTCTGTTGGGGATGTACAGCTGGGCCCATCCCACAGCTCTAGGGACCTAGAAGACCTTCAGGAAGCACCACTGAATCATGTCAGTCTCCCAAGTGAATTCACTATTCCTGTTTGTAGTCAATTTTTGCAGTCTCTTACTTTAGTAAGAATTACTGGTATTATTTATCAAACACCAGCTAAGACTGCAGCTGACATTGTTGTCAATGCACCATATCTATCCATCATGCATTAAATTCAATGTTTTGTGACTACTGCCCTATGTTCTGCTCTTAAGTCCTTAGTTTTATACTTATGACTCCTCCAAACTCTTTTAGGATGAATACCAAAGCACAATAGCACACAGAGGTGGAAGAACTCACAAAACTCTTGCTTCAGTGTTGTTATAATATCTATTCATCACTGGCCTTTGCTTCATAAATTTACAAGTTTTGAAGAAACATTTTTATGAAAATGAAGTGTTAGCAGTGGGGAAAAAAAAAAAAAAAAAAAAAAAAAAAAAAAAAAAAAAAAAAAAAAAAAAAAAGAAAGAAACTGATTCCTAGCACAAAGCACCCCAATAAAATAAAACCAAAAAACCGACCAGTATTTTCAAGGGATCTAAGCATTACTGACAGTGATAAAAAGAAGTCAATTTATCTAAATCTCCTGTGGTTATTCAAAGTTCTGTATGATTTGTTAAAGTTAAATCTTAATTTAAACTACAACAAAGCCATCAGGGAGCCAGTGACCATCCAGAGACCAGAACATGCTGGAGATGCCACAGTCAGAGTGGTCCAGAGCTAAGACAGGCATTCAGATGAAATTTAACTCCATAATATTCTTTCAGCAAACAAGTTTCTCTCTTAAGAGATAACACATTTAATCATTTTCCCAAATACACTTCTTTGAAATACTACTATATGAATAGTTTCATAACTGAAACTATTGTATTAAATAAAATTTCTTTTCACTAACAGAATATGGAGAGAAGATATTTTGCACTAAAAATTTCTAGAATAAAACACTGACTGAAGAACAGATAATGCAAACATGAAGCCAAGAAAGGGTTCCAGTAGGATTATGATGAAGCTAGAATAAGATGTAAAATAGCAATATATTAATTCTGAGAGTCTACTTGATAAGGTCTTCCTTTTTTTGTGTATCTTTATGGAAGTTTTTTTAACTAAAATTTATACCTTTTATAATAAAGACAGCTGATTATTAAAAACCTAAACAAACAAACAAAAGAAAATCCTTACAGAATTGACAACTCATTATAGCACAGAAACTTTTCCAAACCAAAGCTATCCAAAACATTTCATCACAACTGAGAGGTATAGAAATTTGTTTCAGCACTTTCTTGTAAAAATTTCTGGTGAGTTTATGGATTAAGAGGGAATAATCAGGCACTGAATAAAGCTTAATGAAAATGTCCATGAGCCATGCACCCTTTGAAGAAAAACAAGTGACTTTTGATAGTTTTGTGATTGTATGACAGACAACATTTAAAAAGAGAGAGGATTTAAAGACTGCCAAGAAATGAAACGTCAAAACATAAGTTATTAATGTTTCTTCAGTATCATAACTACAATAACATGTAGATAATTCCTCACAGATGCAGAGCATTTGAACATGTGACTGCAGAAAATGTTTAGAATAGATGTTTAGCAATGATTACCATGTTCAACCCACATTAGTGTATTTACACACAAAGAACTCTGGCCTTGTTTTTCTATTAAAACAGTCCCCTCTGAAATGTAATATAAGGCTCTGTGGACCCCTGCTGAAATACAAAGGTCAGCATAACTCTATCAAGTACAAGCAAAAAAAAAAAATCTTTGCTTAAAGTGATGTGACAAAAATGTGATTTTTTGACTGTAGACCTAAGTGCATATTACATTGTACTCTTTATACAGCACTGGCTGCTCACTTTGATTATCCTTCCTCATAGTGTTCACATTTATGATAGTATCTTTACAGATTAATGAAAAATGAAAAGCAGATGTAAAACTTTCAAGAATTTGTGTTATCAGCGTGGCATAGATTATGATAGTCTCTTTGCTTTATTTTGTTTGGGTTTTAGTCAGCATTATAGTTACTGTGTATCAAATCAAAAACAAAAATTAGATTTTTTTTTTCCTGGTAAATAAATAACTATCTGAAAAAGTTAATAATTTCATTAATTCTTCAGGAAAGGATCCACACTAAAGTTACTAGTGGTTCAATCATTTCTGCAACCTCTTTGTCTTTTGCTTTCCTTGCACTGTCAACATTGCAGTCTCCATTGAAGTAGGGGGCGTGTTCATGGCCAGGTGTTGCTGCTGCAGCTTGGGTATTAAAGGATTATTAAAGTAGCAAACTGCAATTTTTGATTGAGTCTACAATATTGTGTCATGGTTGTAATTAGTAAATTACAACAGGAGTCCTGAGGGAATCATGTATTAGAGCTATGTGATTTCTCAATTTGTTTGCTCATGATTAATATTATTGCACTAAACATAAAAGGAAATGATTAATGACTTATCTACAAACTTAATACTGCTGGTAATGGTGCAGGATAGAAGGTAAATGCACTTGGAAACTGGTTTACATAATCAGGGAAACTAAACCAGTGCTGATAAATTTTCTGGAAAAATGATAAAAAAAAATAAATGTCCTTCAAGGAATTATAAATACATATAAATTTTATGTCATGTAATTTCAAATATATTTTTCAAAATACTTGCATATAAGAAAAAAAGTATTAATGTTTCCTCTCAGACTTTGCAGCCTCCTAAGAGGCTTGGAGCAGAAACCAGCAGCAAAATATAATAAGGTTTAGAAATAGGCCTGTTTAAATAATAAATTACATAACCTAGCTTTTTTTCCTAGTACAGAATTGACTTTCAAGTGTGGATATATTAGAAAATAACATGGGTATATTTTGTATAATTTGTTCCTAGTTAAATTGCTATGATTTTAGGGGCCTTAACACAAATGGTATAAGTCATTATATCAAGTATTCATTGTTTTTCTCATGAAAAAAAAAAACCAGTGTTCTCTTTCATTTTACTGCTGAAGGCTCTTTTAAGGATGAATTAGAGACCAGAGGACAACTTAGTGTTCACCCTGATTAACATGTGAAACCTACAGCCAGACCTGGGAGACTTTGTGACTCAGGGAATTCTTCCTCCTGGCCATGGAGAGAGGACTTTTGTCCCTCTCAGACCTTGTGGTGTCTGCCATCCAAGACTCATGGATGCAGAGGCTCCCTGCGGCCATGTCCCATCAGCAGTGAGGGGGGAACACGTTTGTGGTACACACACACAGGGTGTAACCTCACCAGTGCTTCCACATGGACACCCTCCCTCTCCTGACCTGCAGGCATATTATCCCAGACTCCAAGTATACTATCCCTGCATATTATCCCAGACTCCAAGTCCCTGTAATATATTTGTCCAGATCCCGGGTGCCTCACACATTTCCTTCATCAGATCCTGAGGCATTGAGTCTCTCCAGGTGCTGGGATCCTGTTACTACGAGCTAATCCAGGGCTGTTAGTCTTTCTTCTCCACACCCTCACACACAATATACCTGGCTGGCACTCAGAGCTCTCATCCCTTACTGACTAATTCCTCCTGAAGGCGACAAGTGGTTCACACACTCATACACAGTGAAATATGCTGGCACACAAGCTGGTTAGGAATAGAATTTAACAAGGACAGGGCTCAACCAGAGGAGTACTCCATCTAACAAGTTTCTTGCACACAATTAGCCTCTCTTGTTCCAGCTCCTCTCCATTTCCAATACTTGTTTCCCCCATCCATCTGCATCCCTCCCTTTCTCCACCTGTGTTTCACAGCAAATAAACACTCTATTGCTCGTTACACTTTCCCTACTGGACTCACTTTTTTTTTCACCTGTACTCCAGTATCTCACAACTGTGGTTGCTGAGGGATTGCTGACCTTGCTGTATCTCACTTCTGAAAGATCCCCAGCTGACCCTTCAATTATTTATGAGATTTGGCCATCTCTCACCTCAGTGTCGTGTAACTTTATGGGAAATCTGGCCATTATTCACAGTGCAACCCATAACACTTGTCACCTTCTCCCTCTGTAACCTGTCACATCCAGCGATTTCTCATGCACAGCAGTTTCTCATGGCAGGGTTAGTTAAACCCCAGGCCATGTCCTAACATGCGCCTATGTGCCTTTATTGTGCCCACCCTTCACAAGAATTTCACTTGTGTTTGCCTGCTGGAATGAGTTAAGAATGTACCTTTTTGTAGCCAGACTGGATTAATCATTTTTAACACTTACTGCTCAGCATCAGAGCAGATAAGAAATGAATTATTAAACAGTACATCTTCTCAAAAGACCTCCATATTCTTATTTTAAAAGGATATTTTAATTTGGAAATTAGATTTAGAATAGGTAAGTGATGCTTTTTGTAGGCAGAAGGAGAAGCAGATCAAAATTTGTGTATGACTAGGCATCTAAATTTCTGGAATGGATGAACATTCTTCTGAAATATCAGCATATAAATGGAAACCAAACAATGCAAATGTATTAGATAATAGACAGGAGAAAATGAAGAAATAATATCAATATCCTAAATGTATGCCTTACATTTGAAAATAAGATATATTTCGTGCTTTGCTTATATTATAACAGTAGAAACATTCCAGCAGCTAACTTTATTGAAGAAAAAACAATCGAACTAGCAAAAAAAAAAAAAAAAAAAAAAAACAAACCCAAAAAAAAAACAACAAAAAAAAATTCAGGGCTAGATAACTACAAATTTATAGAAACAATTCATGTTTTGAGGTTAAGTTAAGTTTGGAATACAATTAAAGAAGATAATTTCTTTTTTGCTAACAGTGTCATTTAGCAAGGATTTTCACTGAAAAGATATTGATGCCTTGCCTAACCTTTCTAATTGTTAGCTTGAAATGCCACCTATGATTTAATTATGTCCATAGACAGATTTAATGATCTTTAAGTAAGACTTTTTGGCTTTAGTCTAAGAAGAAAATAGGATTTCTATTTCATCTAAATCACAATAGTTTGAAGAAATTATACTTTTCTCAGTGTTATTGATCTAGGTTTCATTAATAATATCATTCACATTTGAGATTCTACTAGAGAAAAATAAAATAATCAGAGTTGCTATTTTTATATGCTAAAACCTCTGATGATTTAGAGGGTCACTAAAGCCTTGATATGACATCAAAGCCAAAGAAAAAATTATTATGGAGATTACTAGACAGCAATACTAAAAGTTTTCATCATTAGATGCATAAATAATATCCACTAGAATATATTTTTCATATGCAAATTTCACCAGTGAATGCTAGTTAGCCTTACTGTTACTGAAATCAGTGTGTATTAAAAAAAAGGAAAAAAATCTTTTCCTAACTATTACCATAATTTCACTCAATAGTAATATTTTCAGATGTTGGATGAAAATTCTATTTTCATGACATGGATGACAGAGCTTTTCAATGCATACAAAGTTTCCAGTCGTGTACTTCACTGAACCCCTTGCTTGTAAGACAGGTCTGGGAACAGAATTTACTTCAACCTAGGTGCACTTGTTACTTGTATGATTATTTGCCTAGAGGATGGTGTTATTTTAATTCTCTTTGCCTAAAACTCCATTGATCAGTCCAAATTAAAGGGAGAGGAATATGCAGAAAGTGGAGGAATTTGTAGGAGGCGTTCAGTCTATTAAAGCAATAGAAAGGTGGAAGAGATAAAAAACCCTGATATTTGAGCAGATGCAACCATGTGTAAAGTTTAGAGAATTCATTAACCTGATCTCCTGTGCTGCACTTACCCAACACTTGCACCACCTCAGCATTTTGGTTGGTGCCTACAGCTATTAGAGAGCAGCATCATGGTTCTAAGGCAATCAATACTGCAGAACAGTCCATTAACTCCAAGGCACAAATCTTCAACCAACTATGTGGATTTTCCCCCCACATTTTATGGTTAGCCTTATGTATTTCTCATTGTTCCTACAGAGCTGAAGTTTGCAAGCAAATCCATGCGCTGATTTTCTGAACAAACCATGTCCAGAGAAAGGTAAAAACCAAATAAAAACATGCATATTTTTAGAAATTAATGCTGGTGGGGGTTTTTAATTATGCTGGAAATTCTTCTTA
Source organism: Cettia cetti (assembly GCA_013401135.1). NCBI lineage: Eukaryota > Metazoa > Chordata > Aves > Passeriformes > Sylviidae > Cettia > Cettia cetti. The sequence goes on from VZUI01040684.1 coordinate 22,847, forward strand.
GTTGCTTAGCAATTTTTTCATCTCTCTCTGAACCCCGTGTTTGGAGCTGTGATGCTGACCCTGCACCTGTCTGTGGAACTGCAGATGGCTGGTGTAACACAGGCTATTGACTTCAAAACAGGAAGGAGGAGGAGAACCAGATTGCTTGTGAGATGCACACACGATTCCAAAATGCTAATTATTGGTTCCCTAAAATATTATGAAGGCTTGTGCATTTGCAACTGGGATTCGTCTTCATGCATCATTAAAGTCCTAATGTATACCTTTGGTGAAGGAAAGAAATCTGGTCAGAAATTACATATTTTACATATTTTAATTGTACTTACTGCATTGTTCAGTAGTATATTCAGCTTCTTTCAGTGAAAGAGTCAGATGCAGGAGGGAAAACAGCATATAGAGTAGCTTAAATAATGACCCAAGTATGTATTTATTTTTTCTAGCAATGAAACAGAACTCCAAAGTAAAAATAAATCAAACTAAACATCTTTAGCTTTTTAAAAAACCCAAGGACCTTAGCTGAAGCTAAAGGCTATGTTACAATCCTTATGCAGTTAACAGGAGAATATTTAATTAAGAATAGTGGACTTATTAAGGCCTGGAAATAGAACAAAATTTGGTATCTTTCCATAAAATAGCAGAGCAATAATAGCCCTACCAAGCAAAATATTGACCATCTTTATGATAGAGGTTCACATTCTGAATACAAAGACACACACATAAATACGTATAATAAAAATTTGAAAAACAGTGTCTTTGAACCTTGTTCACAGTCTATTTTAATATAGAAAATACTGTTAGTCTCTGTTACCTTCACATGAAAAATCTTAGAAATATGATTGTAGCATCCTGCAGAACTTCACATTTCTAAGTGTAGAATTTAAGGCAAGTCGACACAATATTATTAGAAGGTTGAAATCATCCTTATGAATCTGAAGAAGATACTTAAATTTTTTTTCTTAAACTCTACCTTGAAATGTAAGACTCGTTCATGGAAACTATGTGTTCAGTCTCTTACAGTAAAATGGAAATTATGGAGAGAAGCTCAGATCTAGGGACATTAAATCAGCAATTTTCATCTTGCTTGAAGCAAAAAATGTATCAGCTGCTAGATTTTAAGTGCATGATCCATTTAGGCATTTCCTGTGTCAAAGGCAACTCCTAAATTAGAGGAAACAGATGACTCATGTACATGCTGTGCCCCACACTAGAAACACAACCATTACTTCCCATTTGAGGAAAGGAAATCCAGGTGTGACCTCCAAGTGACCTCTAAATGATCTGTTCAGCTTCATCCAAAAAACTTTAAGACCAAGACATGTCATGGACTACATGTTGCCCTAATTACTCTAAAAGCAGTCTTTGAAATGAACATTGAAACAGAAAATTTTAAAGCTGCATTTTTTTAAATATAGGTATTAGACCTTAGGCCCCAGGACGCAGAACTTCAAAGGCCAGCCTGTACAACTGCAGAGTCCTTTCACTGTTAGATTTAGGATACCTGAACCTGACTGAGCTGCCCCCTTTTATCCCATGGAATTTCATGGTGGAGGTGACATCCACACTGCAAATTGATGTCTACCCAAGTTACAGTGATATTGTGCAATCACCCATTTTAACGCTTCTTTTCATTCATGCCTTTAATTGCATATATGTGAAAATACAACATATTGTCTTTTGATATAATCAGATATTCAGGCCACATAAGCCACTTTAGCTCCATTTTTCAGTGGCAGTAGATGCAAAATATATTTAATTTAGAACACCTCAAATTTAACAGGAAAGAATAAATTAAAAATGCAGAACAGAAGTTGATCATGATTTATTGATCATACTTAAATTTATTTTGACAAACATATTAATCTGTTTTAAAAATATTATAATATTGAACATTATAAAAATAATTAGTGTAAACATAAATTTAACAACAAACTTTGAAAATCCTTAATTCCAGTTTAATTATGTTTTTTTCTTTAAATTGTAACAAGGAACAAATATAAGATTTGTATCTTAAATATTTTTTAAATCTACTTTTACTCGTGTTTATACTTTGTCATATATACACAGCTATAGATTGGGGAATATTGTAAAGACTACACAGAACTCTAAAGGCCCTGGGAAAAAGTATTTTCTTATTGCTTATAAGCCCCTTTAAGTACTGAAAGGCCACAGTTAGATCTTCCTGGAGCTTTAGTCTTTTTCAGACTAAACATCAACTCCCTCAAACTTTCTTTGCAGGAGACATGCTTCAGACCTCTGGTCATCTCCATGGCCCTCATCTGCACCTGATCTAACACTTATTACTGGTGTTTATTTGGACATTGAGAATATTTAAATGCCTATAATATGTGTTCATATGTGAATAATAAGCTACTGGTGCTTGTCAGCTTGCACATACATATATATATATCTTTTAAAAAGATATACTTTTTATACTTTTAAAAACGTATACTTTTCTTCAAGAGATATTTTTCTAGAGTTTTTATGTAAGATTTTGCTAGGTATATTCTCCCATTATTCTGGAGAACAGTCTTCAAACCACAACTTAGACAGCTACTCTAGCAAATATCTCTACTGTCCGCAGTACAGTAGAATCTTATTTTTCTTGTGGGTATCAAACAGAATGCAGGCTAATAAAAGGCACAGAAATAAGGAGAGTTCTGACACACTGTGAGTAAGATACCAAAGTCAGCTTCAGTTGATGTAGCACCTAAACAAAACCTCTTAGTGAAACCTGAAGCATCCAATTTCTTTAAATATGCAAACCAGACTCTGCTCCTTTGTGTTCATTCCCTATCTCAGGATGCTTACAGCTCAGTAATATCTACTGACATAAAGTCTTAGGGTCAGCATCAAATCCCATTAAAATAATCTGAAAGCCTCCTTTGAGCTGAATGGGGTTTAAATCAGACTCTTATTAGACTCACCTAGCAGAGTAATAAATATTCATAGGTGGATGAAAGAAGAGAAAATCTCTCAAGTTTTAAGTCCAGCAGGAAGATAATTTGATTGTTGATCGAGAAAGACTCATGGAAATTTACTTTTAGGGCAGGGTAAACAGGGTATTTTAGAAACAAAATCATAGTAACATGTGCCTCAGTGTCCAAAGCAATCCCTGCAAGATACTTAGATTTCTTATTCTTTCTTTAAAATAAGAATAATTGAAATTCTTATGAATATTAATTGATTGTTTTTAACAAGCTGTCTAACTACTAAATATCATAAATGGACACAGTTTAGGTAACAAAAAATAAAGAAAAGACATTTCCAATTCTTCTAGTTTTTCTCACTATTCATAGCAATTCCATTTATAATATGCAGCTGTCAATGATACAATCTATTTCATCCTCATGTCATATAATAAAGCCTTACTGACAGCAGGGAAATCAATATTCTCTTTTGTACATAGTAGGACTGAAAGACTGGTTAGTTTGAGTGGAGACTTGGCTAGAAAGCCTCAGCATGCTTTCTTAATACATGGAATTTTCATTATGCAGAGTGATTCAGATAGGGAAAGGCAGAAAATTTGGGAGAAGTGGAGATTAAAATATCCTTTGCCATCAAGAAAACAGAAAGTTAGTGGGGGAGACACTTTACTTCTGCCCCAACACAGGCAAAAGGCGTCAGGGTGCAGAAGTTGTACAGACTTGACAGCAGTTCACATTAGCAGCATTTAAACCACTTTTTAAAATGTGGTGTTGTGTTTCTGAAGTGCTAACTTGGACAGCATGCTACAATGATATCCTTTGTGTAAACAGAGGCTTCTTTCTTCCACCACTCTGATCACAGACTCTTCTGCAGGTATGGAAGGAAAGAATCTCTTCAACAGGCTCAATACAGGCCTGAGTACACACCTTTGAGGGTCAGCATGGTGGAAAAAGAGCTTGCATATAAGCTTCTGTTGTGGTTGAACCCCAGTACGCATCTCAGCCCCACACAGCCCTGATCACTGCAGATGTGCTGCTCCCTGCAGCTCCTGGGGGAGAGCAAGGAGGGTACAGCAAGACAACACATGGGATGAGATAAAGGCAATCCAGTAGGTAAAGCCAAAGCTACACATGCAAGCAAAGCAAAAGGAGTTGATTCACTGGCCCCATCTCCAGGAAAGCCAGGCTCCATCATGCATAATGGGGACTTTGAAATAGAGGCACCATAACTCCAGACATCCCCATTTTTCTTTATCAAGTGAAATAGCTCTTTGGTTAGCCTGGTCATGTCCCCTCCTAACCTATGGCACATCCCTCAATGTCCTCTCTGGCTGTACAGCATGAGAAAAAGACCTTAATTGACACCCATTAAGCACTGCCCAGCCATGGCTAAAAGATCCCTGTCCTGTGAACACTGCTTTGGTCACACAATCCAAACATAGCAGCATACCAGACACTATAAAGAAAATTACCTCAATGCCAGTCAAAACCATTGAGATTCTCAGATGGCAAGATTATGTCGTGCTGAGTTTTTTTGACAGAACCTTGTAATAACAAAGTACTCATTGCACAGCAGAGCATTTTGCACCATTGGCACTGTGTGTTATTGCTTTTGTCGCTTAATGCCCTTCCCTCAATTGAGATGCTATATATCTATATAAGAATATCTGCTAAATGTATTCAAAAAATAGGCAAAAAATTATATGTCATGCCTAAGGAGCTACAAATTATAATGCACATAGATAACTGTAGGCCTGTCTAGATACAGAAGTAAATGCACATTTTGTTTTCTTCTTGTCATCACTATTCACCCTTCAGCAGCTTCACCTGGCCTAATATAACTATACAGTTGTAAACACAGCTCAAAATATGGTATAAGTGACTATTTAAATGTAGTCATAAACATCTATACCAATAGAAAGACACTAATTGTCACCTTTTCTGCTAGTCTTAGCAGAAAGAGAAAGCAACAAATTAGTCTATCTCAGCTGCTCTATCAGCTATAATCGTCCTGTATTAACAGACAATAAATTTATTGGTAGGAGGAGAATATTACACTAACTCTATAACTGAATGTGCCATGGATGAGCAAATGTTTTTCTGCTGTCATGTCTGTCAGTTCAGTGTCTGTCTAAGGAGAATATTCATTTAAAAATTATAATTTGAAAATTGTATCAAAAGGAAAAGCAAAATTCCATGAGTGTTTTCAACAGTATTCAATGATTTTCTCTACTATTGTTATTAGATTTAACATTCAAACTTGTTTTGATTGAAAATCAAAAATTCTTTTCCATTGAAAATCCAGCATTAATAAACATCCACCATAGTTTCCAGACAGATTAGATTAATATTATCTTTAGTTAATTTAAGAAAGCAACAACACAGTATTGTCTTTCAGATAAGACCCTTGAGTATACACAGAAACAAACATGTGATAAAGACAAGAAATTGAGAGCTTAATTAATTAAATTTGGGCTGATTTCTCATTGAGAATGTTCAAGATTTTACACTGAGATGTTCTACACTTTGATGTCAGACATTTCTATTTTAAGCATTTGTCAGTGCTGAAGATTAAACATAGTTGCCATATCGCCTTTCTGGTGATGAGTAGGAATTAAACTCATCTCTGCAATAAGAGAAAGTTACAAATAAGCCTTTTAAGAAAAGGACATCATGAACAGAAGCAATTTTTTTTTGGTCCTGCCAGCAGCTATTGCTGCTACAAAGACCAGCTCCTGTCCCTGTGAAGTCAGAGAAGTGCTCTACAGACTACTGGGGATATGTAGCACAATAAGTCTATTAGAAATTATGAGGAATCTTAAAACTACTAGAATTAATGGAAGCATAAAGATATGAAGGACAGGTAGACCATGTGCTAAAATTCTACTGTGAGAAAAGAAATTTTCCTGAAATCCAAGTGACAAGTTTGAAAATTTCTATTGATAAAACATTTGGGCATTTCATAAGGAAGTTAATCCTATCAGAGAGCTTATATTTTCTTATCCAGGATAATTTTATATGATACACTGTGTCTTTGCCCAAACGCTTAATAAGAAATACAACTAAATGGAAAAGCTTCACATGGGAAAAAAGAATTGTATTTAATAGAGAAAAAGCTCTGAGTATTCTGGAAATTCCCCCTCTCGACTACACTCAAAAAACCCAATAAAGAACTCTTGATATTTTATGGGAAATCTCTAAAGAATCTGAATACACAAAATAATCTATAATTTATTTAAATTTCCCATGTAATTCCTTAACTAACCTGTGGCTATTTTGAAACTGAATATTAAATACATTCTGCCCAGTGAATAGGTGTATATCAAACCTAAACATAACATAAACTTCTGAGAACTATTTTGTTCAGAAAATAATCTATAATTCCCAGTGTATAAGGTCTCATAGATAAAGCACTGAGAAAGTACTTTTTTCTAACTTGGCCTGAGTCTCTAAACATGACTTTCAATGAGTTTCAAGGTCATCTTTTATTTTTCTTTGGCATTTGCACAAAAGCTGAAACAGAAATTCATTTAAAATTATCTCACATACTATGAATTAATAGAATGATAAGGTGACACCGGTAAAGAATTATGCAATATGATTTGGTGCTTAATCTTGTGTGGCCACATTGCTGTGATGTAAAGCAGTGCTGGAACCAGCTCAGTGACCTCATTTCTGTATCTAACATTTTTTCCTCTTGTTCTAGAATTGGTTTCATGTTGCTTCTGCACCTGAAGATGAGAAATTTGCTGCTTCCTTTGAAGAGGTTTCTTCAACAGGGCCACAGCTTGTCAAATCACAGACAGTGGGAATCCACAGGATACAACCTGCTTGAACCATGTCTATTAGAAAATGGGAGAGTTTCATTCAAATTTCCTTTCTTTTCCCCTGATAGTCTAATTACAGCAGATATATTCCTGTTGGGTTAAAGGCTGTTCCTCACATATTCACAGGTCATCCATTTCAAAACATTAATTCATAGGAGAAGCAGAATCCTTGCAGATTTAAAGAGCTAAAAAAAAATTAAATCAAGCAGTTGTACTAATCACTATATGGGAATAATGTTTATAAACATAATTTCATATTTCTCTTTATTTTTAGATTTTATATGAGCTCAGCACATTATAAAGAAGGCTGACCCCATCAGTAATTACAAATTCTATCAATCTTGTTAAAGAAAATAGAAGGATGAAGCTACATCGCTCCAAAATTCTAAAGCAATCAGCACACAGAATTGAGTTGTCACAGATGACAATCATAAGCCTACCCAAGCATGAAGCAGATTATTGAATGCAGCCTACCAGTTAATAAATATATTTAGCTTTTTTCCCATTTTAGAGGAAATATATGTTATTCTTAATATCTGACAAATAACTTGCATAATGATTAATAAGAATGACAAATATTGCCCCTGTAATCCAATATGCAACCTGTAATTAAAGTGAAAGGGATACTCCAAAAATTAAAAGCAACTTTAAAGAAATGTTGCTAATGTGGCAAAAATGTATTTCAGTCAGAAAACAACTGTTTGTTGAAGGTGTGAAGGAAACCATCTTCTCATGAGTTTACTTTTGGAGACATGATCTGTATTACTCTAATTTAAGTTGTATCAGCTTTACTTTACTATCACTCAGTGTGTAAATTAACACTTTGCTTTGTTTACAAAGGACCTGTGAGCTGTGGTTCCAAAATAAAGGGACTGTGGCCAATGGCATCCTCATGGCCTGGTGGCTCACAGTTCCCACAGAGTTCCCGTGCAGCAGGAGATTTGAGCCCCTCACATAGCAAAATTCTATAAGACGGGGGTTTCCTCTGCATTATCAATTTAATCACTTCATGTCTGGTCACTCTGACCCTCAGATACAACAAGGACTCTGCTGGCCAAAGAGATAATAAAGGACATTACTAGAGTAAGAAGAACAATCAGAAGATTGGGTTTCTAAAGGAACCAGGACAATGGGGTCGGTGTGGAAAATTCTGTACATAGTGACCTATAAATCCTTGAACCTACTGCAATAAACTGGTTTTGCTTTGCTGGCATAAGTGGAGTTTGTGTCTTTAATCCCCACAGTGATATATTATCATTCCCATGATAGAAGTAGCATTCCTTATAGTGACATACAGAAAAGTAAGTGATTAAAAGATGCATTTCTAATGTATTTAGACAGCTGCAACCTTAGGTGCGTACTGGTTTGTACATAAACACCTATTTTTTGAAGTGTCAGGTAAGACACAAATAGACAGCTGTGTTGCTTTTTTGATATTTGAGCCTTTGTTCCTGAGATACACTGAGCTTCTCCCAGGACATAGAAGTTCTTCTATTACAAGTGAAGCTTTTTATTGTGGAGGCGATTGTAGTGATAGAATGAATTAATTGGGAATATTAATTGCACTAGGTAGGTAAGATCAAAGAGGGTGAAGAGTCTGTAAAGAAAGAAAGCAGATCTAAACTATCTCAGGCTGAATCAACCACACCCACCCACCCCTCTGTCTCCATTACTCTTTCTGTCTGTCTCTCTGTCAGAGATGACAGATGAGGAGCACCTGGGAAGGTGTGCAACCTTTCATACCAGCCTGAAGGAGGAAGTTTTGCTGCATTATGGAGGCTGTTGGCCAGAGCATTGGACCCCATTCAAAGCCCTGCTTACAGGACAATCTGAGCAAGATCTAGAGAAAAGAATTCATTTTCCCAATAAGAGAGTTCAGAACACTGTGTGGAGTTCAAGTGCATTTCTATGCAACAGAAATAGCAAACACTTACTGTAGAGAGGCATTTCCTGTCACTCACAGGAAAGTAGGAGATCTGAGACCAGCTGGAAAAACATGCCTACAACCTCTGAATAATTGTTGTGGGTCTGCAGTGCTCAAAGTACAAAGATCTTCTGATCATGCTTCATTCCTAAATCAGATTTTTTCTTTGAGACAGAGGATCCTGACCAAAGTCCCAAATATGATGTTTAAGGAAATAAAACAAATCATATGAATGTCACTCTTCACATTTGTTTCTTGTCTTCCTTAAGACCTCTTAAATTAGCAGGTCTAAATAACATAAATAAACCCAAGATCCGTAAACATTAAGCAGGAGTTCTGTCCAGCTTCCTGCTATTATTATCAATAGTGATTAATAGAAAATGACATCAATATTAGGACAGAAGTGTAATTTCTCAAGATAAGAGGTTAATAATATGCCAGTGGAGACAGTAGGTTGACCCAAATAAAGTAAATATATAAATATGATTACCATGTTGTCATCCTTGAGCAGAAGAATGGAAAGCTGACATGATTCAATCAATATGTAATTAAATTAAGAGGAATATGAATGCAATCAATAACACACAGGAGGACAGGTCTTATCAAATTTCATTTTTTCAATGAGATTAAAAGTTGGATTGACAGAGGCAACTACACATGTAATATACTTAAATGTTGCAAAAGCATGATTTACAGTTTTACAGCCCTAAATAATTAACACATAGTCCTCATAATCCCTTGAAAAAAGGGATTAAGAACCGACCAACTGGAAGACAGCAAGAAGTAGTTTTATGTAGGAATCAATACACTGGGTCCATCTAAGCAGCTTCATTAAGTGTTGACATTAATTTTGACATGATCTTAAATTCTGAACTACTAATGCAAAAATAAATTTTAAAAATCCCCTCATATCTAACTCATAAAGGAAGAAATAATACTGATTTGCAAAGTGGATATTGGGCAGCAAAAACACAAGGTATATGGTATTCTGAAGTATAAACAGAAGCATAATAAAGAAGGGAGATTTGTCTTCAATTAAAAAACAAACCCCAAAAAAGATGGTACTTAAATGAAGAATGAAATTCAGTTGTGAGAATCATATTTAAAAAGTGAAGGACAATAATAAGAAGAGAACCACAAACTGAAGGACTAGTAATAAAGTCTTTTTTTAAGAAAGATTTTAGAAATTCTATTCATTAGGCTGGAAGGTCTTATACATAATGGATCAAGTCTTCTTCACCATATGATTTTTTTTTCCAAAGGATTTGTTGATCTAGTAGAGAAAACCATGAAAAAAAAAATACTGCCTGAAAGGCATACTCAAATTAGGAAAAAAAATGTAATTTATTAAAATTAAATTTTTCTTACTTGAGAGCCTGGTTAACCATCAGAACTAACTAGAATGAAGAGAAAAATTCTCTGACTTGCAAGTCAAGACTATTTGTCTTGATGGAAGATGATATCGTGGATCCCCATTAGAGTAAAATATGCTTAATAACTACATAGACCTCATGACAACAAGTTTACAAATCAGTCTTATGCAGAACTCAAAGAAATTAATATTTTATATGAAACCTGAGCATGTAGAGTTACAAGCTTTGCACTTAGAGGATGCTGGATTTCATAAAAGAATAATAAAAACATTCTACAGTCTGAATTATATATGATATCAGATTAACTTGAAGTTGAGTTCTAGTACGTAAGATAAGCAAACACTTTAAATTTAGGTAGGAATATGAGATTTTTTCACTACTTTTCATTTGTGAAAATTTTCCACACTGGTCTTTCTCTAAGAAAAACTTGTTTATCTCAACAGATATTCAAACAAATATTTATTTATTTTACAGGCATTTTGAGAAATTCAGTGAGTTTCAATTCTGATATTACAATCTCAGAGAGATTTTATGCTTGTCAATATCCTTCAAAGAAAGGGCCAAAACTACTGCCAGCATGGAAATTGAATTGTTCCCATTTCTGGAGTGTGAAAAATACACTGGCAAGGCACAGTGCAGAACGTTTAGTCAGCTTCTGCAGAGGGATCAAACAAATAGGTCCACAGCAATCAATTCACAGTCTTCATGAGCAATATATTCAGAGATTAAATCTTATGATAACTATAGTTCTCTCCTGCAATACGTGAGCTAAATTGTAAGGACTAAATTCTTGTACTTACATAACTACCCCTTTTGCTTAGCTTGCTGTTGCATTTCTTGTAGAGTTTGCACATGCATGACAAAATAAAATATTCTAATTAATGACTTTGAGAAGGCAAGAATTAATTTCTTCAAAATATTACAAAGCCTATGAAACTTTCATTGGACTACTTTTTAACACCTGCAGTGCAAAGTTTATCTTTAAATAATAGTCTCACATCTGTTCTAAGGACTTTACTTAGCAATCCCTAAAGGAAAAGACAGAGTTTTGTATAAAGAAAATTATAGAATCCTATAAAACAGACACTTTTATATGTTGGCATCACAACCTGTGACTTTTTTTATAGCTTGCTTATTTTTTGTCTCAGTGCAAGATGAAAAGAAAAAATAACCAATTATCCAAGAACTAAAATGCAAATAAGTGGTAATATGAATAAATTGCATATTTGCTTTGTTTCCTCTAATGCCAGAGATTATTTTGAATGGTTAGTCTTTCTGAATACTTAATTACATGTACTTGATTTGGCTGTTGCATGGATTTATAGTACCTGAATGTCATATCCAGCTAAATTGGCAAGCAAACAGATGCCTATAAGTATAATTTAAGTTGGAGTCTATTTTGTCAAGTGGTGAAACATTTATTCATTTTACCAAGGTTAAGTCGAATTAATTTTTTTTATTTCCTATTAGTGCTCACGTAACTGAATCTCTCCTTGCCCACATTCTCAATGACAAAACATAATGGAAGTTTGGCCAGGTGATAATAGGTGGAGAGACTTCAATAAGATCTGGTAATGAGGTAGCTGATGAGGTTTCATGCAAGGGATGTTTCATTGAAACTGCATTAACAGATGATTAGCAAGCTTAAATTAAGAGGCAAAGAGAACAAACAGTATGAAGCCAAGCAGGTGGTAAAGAGGAAATACTAAGGAAGGAGCTAGAAATGTAATAAAGCTTAATGCTGAAACATTTCCTCTCTAATTAGAGATGGATGATACAAATCCTTTCTTAAGTACTTCAGGGGAAGTAAACATGAAAACCAATTAGTAGCAGAAACATCAACTCTTCAGGCTACAAAAGGAGTCCAGCCACACCACTAAAAACCTTCGGCCACAGAAATCAGGTACACACCAGAGTATAATGAGAACTAAAATTACATCAATATGTGCTAATATGAATAACACAATCAAACCATTTTGCCTTTACATGGAGGAGAGAAGGAAGGCCAAGCAAAAGGACTAAAAACATCAACTCGTGTAGCACACGTCTTCAAAAAAATCTTTGATTTTTTTTATTTTCTATGATTATCTCTAAAACAATTTTTTTACATAATTTAGAAAGAACAATATCATGATCAAAATACAAAAACTGCAGGCTTTGCATCACTGTTTGCACATTGGTTTGTTAAATTTATCTAATTAGGTGGTCAGACTAGAGTGTGGCTACAAAATAAAAATATGCCAGTCATAAAGCTTTGAATTAGGAATTCTCAGAAGCTGTGAACTGTTGGAGAAAACTACAAGTGCCAAAAAGTACCACAGGCATAAAAACTTGTTTGTATAAGTGGTGGTTCATGGTTACGAGAAATTCTACAAAAATCTACTTGTGAATAGTAAAAACTTGAGATCAATTTTCCTAAATGAGAATAAAGTTAAATATAGGAAGTTACTTTGAAAATCATGTCAAATTCCCAGTTTGAGGAAACTTATGTCTCTATTGCTTTATTTCTAATATTATATTAGAAATAAAACAAATAATTATTATTTTATATTACTAATTCTATTATTTCCTGCTTCAGTATTTTTCCAGAATTAAAAACATACAGAGAAAGTGAGTCATAAGTATTGGTATGCTTTAACAGTCTAGTTGTCCTTGTTCATTGCCTGAGTTATTTTGCAACTTAGCTTGTTCTTGGTGATCAGGATCTTAACCTGCTGACGTGACTTTCTGGCTTGTCCTCAGTACGGATTTTCTTGTCAATCACTGAACTCCAAACTGGCACTGGTTGCCATCCCTGGACTTTATCTTGCCCAGGTCCTGCAAGGTGGCAGTCCTTGCTGATGTCCCCTCCCCATGCAGAGCTGCCCAGGGCAGTAAGGTTTTTACAGACCTTGTCAATGTCCAGCTGCATTTAGGATCAAACTTGTGTGAAGAGTCAAAGAGACTTCAAATGATAATATTAAGAAATTCTATGGAATTAATTGTACAGTATCTCTTCTGTAACTGAAGAAACAGTAAACAAAGAATTTAATATGCAATATGTATCAATATTAGCAAATCAAATAGTGGAACACAGACAAGCCAGATATTCATTATTTTGCAGGCATTTTACATAACCAGGATCAGGGAAAATTTTGCCATATACAGATTCTGACACTGGTTATTAAATAGGACAGGGCTTAAAACAGGACATTTTCTTTAAATTTTCAGAGTGAGTATTGCTATTTCAGTATTTGAAGTATTTGAAAATATTTATTTTTAAGGTGTGAATTTCAGAAATTTCTGAGAAGACATTCTGGTGCAATCTCCTTCAGCTGTTCTCCCAGAACAGCTCACTGAATCCTTTTTCAGTTTCCACAGTGTGTAACCAATTTTTGTGTGCAAAGATGCAAAGGACACATTTACCTCTATAGGAAAGTTTCATAATGGAGATGGAGTGAGGGATGATGTTGCTCCAGCCATGACCTTTGCCTTCCTTGATGGTGAGTTCTAATTAGTGCATGGCTGCTGACTCACCTGAAACTTCAACAGTACAGCAAGAAAAATATTTGTTTTGATTACTGAAACCACTGCCTGGGACAAAGCTACTTGTCTTGTTTTAATACATAGAGCTCTTCCTCCACTCTCCAGCACTGTGAGCTTAAGAGCCTGGTTCAGATCATTTGGACACATGTTCTATGCAGCTTCTGAGACCTGGTTTGATTCTGTTCAATCTCTCTGATTGAGACAGCCAGTGCCAGAGCATTTTTGCTTTTCAATATTTTACTGGATCAATAATCCAAACATACAAATATGGAAGTACAGAAGTTCATTTATACATAGAATTTATTAAATATATTGATGTTTATAAGCTCTTCTCCAGTCAGCTTCTAATCTGCAAGTAACCTTTCTTCTATAAATTATCCTGCATTGCTATGTTTCTTCATTAAAAAAATAATGAAAGGATTAACAGTATATGATTCCTCAATTAACCTTAAATACAGTCCTCTATCTAATTTCCAGAACACATAAGGTGCATCAGTATTACAAACCACTATAAATAATACAAGAATGTATTACTTGTCTCTGCTGTTAAGGCCATTATCACCTTTTTTATTATTTTTTAATGACTTTTAGTAATAATATCAAGTTTCTCACACTCGAAACCAAAATCCCCAAGCCAGATAAAGCAGGGAATTATTAGGTGGTATCACCTAGGCACTTCTTTTTGAAGTGATACCAAGGCTTGCACTTCACTATGAAGTAACTTTGTGTCTTCTAATAAATTTGACAATGTGCAAGGTTTTTTCACATGATCTTCTTGTATTTCTTTGATGAGATTCTACTCCATGTGTATGGATGAGAAAGAGGAAAGAGAAAAGAGAAAGCTGAGCATGTTCAAAACCCGTTACTCAGCAAACTGCACGCTAAAGTTTCAGCTTGATGATGAATTTAAAAACAGAAATTATGAAGAAATGCTGCATTATGAGTTCAAATGTAAAGGAGTTGCCATACATTATTTAGGATTTTAAATTACTGTTTGTAATTATCAGTATTAATTATGGAAGTATGTATTAAGGTAATGACTATATGTAATATATTCACACTCAATTTGACATTAATTTGTTTGCCTCTAGTCAGCTGCCACAATAAAATAGAAGGGATAATATTATTAGTGGCTAGGATAAAGCAGAATGTAGCTAAGTAATGCAAATAAAAATGAGACCAGTCAAAATTATTCCCTGCTCAAACCAAAACTAGAGACAGAACTCAAAAAAGTTGAACTGGGTCCTGGAGAATGAGAGACACTGTTACCATCAAATGGAGAGATTATTTTAAGGGGTAAATAGTTCCACAGTTCCTATTTCATCTCCAGCTCAAATGTTTCCGCCTGGAAGATATTTCAAAATACAAAATCTTGCCCTCTGTTCTAATAATGAGTAGGAGAAGAGAATTTCTTAGATTACCAGAAGGCAAAAAAAATTCTACGTATATGAGTTGAGATCCCCACAATGGATTTTCTAAGCTGAAAGGAAATACAAGTTGGTCTAATACACTGAATTAAAATTATAATAATTCAGTCATAAAGAAACAAAATACAGAAAAATAAAATATCCATAATAGTTGCAATACTCTAGTATTAGATATAACTAATATTCACATCTGCCTTAAAAATGTTACAAGTCACAGATTCTTACAAATTTTATCTACAAACTACATAGCACAAAGCAAGCTATACAGAAAGATACGTCTCTAGAATCCCAAAGAAGAGGGTAAGAGTAAGAATGATTAATAAAAATGCATTTATATATGATTATTTTTGTATATTCATATACCTACATATACATATATCTATCCTTTTAACCATAAACTTGTATTTGCTATACTTATGCTCCACATACATAAATATTCATTCTATTATCATAGTCTAATTTTTCCAGTGAATGCAAGCCTTTACAGAGAATTACAGCAATGTGTTCATTTGTGAGTTATTCCCCTTTGCGCCCCTATTTCAAATAAAATTGACAAAAGAGATGGAGCCATGCAAACACATGTATTGATGGAAAAGCTGCAGCCTAGGCTTAAAATTTTCTGTAGGACAGGAACTCCACATTACAATCCATTGCAACCATTCCTATTTTCATTGTTAATAAAATATTCCATTTCCACTGGTAAAGTTATGTAGATGCCTAATGTTCAAAGCGGGATTTTCCAAACCTCCTGCTAGTGGCCTGATTTCTGTACAGAGCAGAATTGCTGGTACACAGAGTGAACCTAACACCAGCAGGTAATGAAGACAGCTGAAATCCGCAGCTGAAGGGTAATGAGTAGATTTATTCCATCACCACGCTGGGTAAAACACAGACACACACACTGCTGAGTTTATTCCATCATAGCAAGGTGCAAAAAGCGCCCAGATCTCTCCCAGCCTCACATATCAAAAAGGCCTGGCATGTGTGCAGGGTTTCCCATGGTTGTGATTTTCCTCTCTGCTTTTAGGATCTCTGCTTTGATCTCTCTCCCAAGATAGGGAGGTCAAGCACATCTTGGGGAGGGCCTCCAAGGCTTTGTAAACATCTATGTTACCTCTACACAGACATTCCCAGCTTGACATTCCCAGCTGCAAGACCACTTGAGCAAACCTATCATCCTTCTCACCAAATCCTTCGGTTTTAACCCTTTCCTCCCAACTCACTTTGTATCTTTCTGCTGGTTTCTCTGGATTTTTTGTTTCAGTTTGGGCTTTTATTTGTTGGGTGGAGGTTTTTTTGTTTGTTTATTCTTGCTTTCTACCACTTACTTTTATTCAGCATGGATTTTTTGTGCAGTTCTTGTTGTCCAGGAGTGGACATGTAGTTAGCTACCAAGAGGACACACTGCACTCTAGAAGTCTGTTCTACCCTGGGTACCAAGGCAACTTTCTGCAAGACAGTAATAGACAAATACATTCCCTTCTGATGCTGGCTATGAGCTTCTAGCATCTCCTCAGCCTATTGCTGGTTGCTATTGCCCCCTTCAATCACTACTTCTATAAATGAATATAGAATATATTCATATGAATATAGTTTTATAATCTATTTCAGTTCAAAGAAGCTAGATTAGCTTCAGACATTTTAATGAGTACTCTTTGCTAAACTGGCTCTTTCCATCTGAAATAAGGCTTAGGAGTGTTCATACCACTGCAAACAAACCTGAGAGCAAAGTTATTTACTTATAGGGAACAAATGGAAAGGCAAAAATTATCTCTGTGACCTTTTCTTAGAGGAGAGGTGCCTCCTCCAAATTCTTCTCTTCTGGCACATCTTTCACAGTTCTGTTTGGTATTGACTCCCCTTGCTTCCGGTTTTACTACTTTAAATTAAACTGTTTCCACTTTTCTTCCACAGTAGTATTTCTTTTTTCCTGCTATGTCTGTCGTGCTTCTAATCTATAAGTAACTTCCACAATCTCACAGGTGTCCCATTTATGACACATCTTATTACTGTTCTACTCTTTATCCCTAATCATGGTGACACTCAAAGGCTTTGACACTTTCAGTGTACTCTGCTCTATAACAAGGCTGTGCTTTAATGCCAAATTCTGTTTTCATTGTGTCCCAGTGTTTATGGCTGTGGAAGAAAACAGTACTGTATTGAAAATACACTGTCCCTTGCAATAGATTAATCTCTCACACAGATATTAAACAGGTAAGATGTGAATTAGAGATTTATTTCTAAAGTTCATCTGTGTATGTATGTTTTCCCAGTAAGTTAAAATTAATGTAGTCTGCATTTCAGGATAAATTAATTTTACAGATCAGATAAAAATACTTTTAGCCTAATTCAGAAATGTGTATCATATGTGATGAGCTAAAATCCATTAATGTTTATTTGGATTCCATTACATCTGCTTGTGACAGTTCAACCAATATTTAATGAAACCCCTGCAGTTATAACTTACATGTAAAGAATTTGCAACACAGGGTAATTTCCCAGACAAAGCAGAAGGAATTATTTAGGATATGCTTGTCACACAGAAAACATGTAAAAAAAAAAAAGTAAATGTAAAACTTTGTGTCTCAACCTTCCAAAAGCATTCACTTGCAAGTCTGCAAAAGTGCAATGTAGAAAACAGCGTTAATTTCCATATATGAGTGCAGAAAGAGAGATGTGTAAACATAAAGGCTTACATATACCTATACACTACTATAAAAGCAACAATTAACTTGTTTAAATCCATATGCAAAGTGTAGCATACAGTAAAACTGAATGTAGTGTGGATACAGAGGCAAATAAGAAAGAGGAAGATGTAAAAGCACAGTAGCGTAACATAAATATAAACACATAACTATCACAAAAACACACGGATCTCTAACATGAGGATGAAGAAACCATCACAATGATCATCAAATTCCTACTAGCAGAGGACTCCAGGTGCCAATAACTCCCTGAAATATCCTGCCACCACCATAAGTACAAAACCACCAACCTTAGGGCCCAGTGAATGAGGGAAAGGGTAAACATTACACCAATTCATTAGAAATTAAGTGCATGTATAGAAATTTTAATCGTATCATTGAGACTTTTCCTTTTAGAAGGTTCTTTCTTTTTACCTAATAAATATGTCTGGACTATTACTGATTCTTGGATTAGATTGTTAAAGTATCAGTTTTATCAACTATTAATTGTTTGCTTCATATATAAAGTGTCTTTCCACTTTTCCAAGAAACAAGACCTTGAACACAACACACAAATATATACAGAGAGACATACATTCAGCAAATATTCTAGGCACTTTATTAATCTCTAGAAAATCTCAAGGTGTAACTGAGCTTTGCTCATCCCTACCACTGCAAGATCTGCTGATCTTTTCTGTTCCTTGCTGCAGTCTCATTTGACACACTTTCCTTCAGTCCTCCCCTGCAATAGTTTAAAGCTGTCCATGAAAAGAAGCATTTAAATGTGCAATACACAGACATGCCTTGGAACATGTAGACCCTGAACCTGAAACTGTCATTTTCACTGAGGTCACAGGTGTCACTTTATTGTCATTAAATACACAAATGAATGATGGCAGTAGATATTCAAATCAGTTTGTGATTTCAATTTGAAATTCCTCCCTGAGGCTGAGATGTGTGAGTAGGCTCTCTGTCCCTGGAGCATAGCCATTTAAAATTTCACTGTCAGCAGCCTGAACTTACAGTCACAATGGTAAAAAGTTATTGGAATGATAAGGTATGCAAAGAATGTGACTCAGGATGATGTAAGCAGATATACACTTTCAAATCTTGTACTGTGTCACTACACCTACTGTGACCATTTGTATGCACACTGAGCATACAAAAGGTAGGAAGTGCCTTATATGTTGTCAGTAAAAGGCTGAGCTTAAGCTTGAATAGGTTATTCTGTCATCTACCATTATCCCTGCTAATTTAGGACTGCTCCTGGCACATATTTTTTTTTACTTTTACTCATTTACATTTCCCTTTTTTGATAGTAACTTCCCTGATTTTTTTCTATTTGTCAGTAAGTTGCAAGTACTTCTGTTTGGTGGTGATAAGCATGCTTTTGAGAAATGCTCACCTCTTTTCTCTATTCCATTATACCAGGCTTTCACAAGCTTAATTGTGCTGTTGGGTCGTGTATTTTCAGGTCATCCAGAGAAGCCAAATTACTTATTCAATACTTTTTTAAAAATATTTTTGCTTCCTTTGTAGATCTTACATATGCCTTCTGCATCATAAGCCTGTACAAAGCATTTGGAACATCTAGCTGGTGAGTGATGTGCCTGTGTAACAGGTGGTGATGGTACTCACAGAGGAATATCATATGAGATCTCTGAAGATTGCTTTAGCAATGTGGTGGTCGCTTGTGGCAAAACAGTGACAGAACAATAATGCCAGATGGGACATGATTCCTTTGCAACTCATTTACTGTAAATGCAGTTTTGTGACTCATCTAACTGTACAGAACTACTCTGCATGCCAGGCAGTAGACAATCAGCTACATACCTGTAAGGGAGCTTTGTCTGCAGTATGAATAAAAAAAGAAAGAACTGTGCAGCAGTAACTGCAGTGTGTGCCTCTGCAGCAGAGCTGCTGACAGTCACCAGCTTAATACTGCAGGAAAATCCACAGCAGATTTAAAATGCATTTTAATGATAAAGAAGAGTGCCTTGCCATGACTTCCATCCTCCATGTAAAGTGATTATAATGGAAGGCACAATTTCAGTCAACACCTCTTCAAGGGTCTTCTACTGCTCATTCAGGCTGGGTCAGGCAAGAGCATGGGCAGTGCAGCTCCTGCCTTGCGGCCCTGGGGCTCTTGTGGGGGATAGTCATGCAAGAGGGATTGGGTATTCATCCAGTTTAATAACTCCTAATCCCCCTGGGGGAACAAAGTGTAGGAGGAAAGGGATCAGCTAATTATAGTTAATTGTATTAGCTGGGAAAGTCTGATTAACATAATTAAGATAGCCTTGTGACTAGTAGCTATACGGCAGGAAAGTGTGCTTGGATATAGCAAGTGATAAACTAATTAAAAGAAGTATGAGCTAAACAACCTACCTTAAGTCCTAAAGGGTTGATTTTTTTTTTTTTTTTTTTCCCATGTATGCCAGGGAAAGCACACAAGACTGTGGCAAGCATGCAAGGACTGTGAGGCAGGTTTTACAGAGAGATGAAAGATGGCAGGTTAACACACTGAAAAGTTTGCAGTGTATGAATAATGGGAGAGAGGGAGGCATGTGTGAGTTGCCTGGAAACAGCCTGTGGGTCAGGAAACAGGTTCTGGTGTAGGGTGAATATAATGATTGTGTTTGATATTCCTGTTGATAGAAAGTGGATCTAAGCTTCCCCCCCCCCCCCCCCCCCGCCCCCTCCCCCAGGCATGAATGTAAGGGTGTGTTAAGAAAGCCAAATACGTTTTATGGTATAATTTATCTCTTTTGCAACACGTGTTGCTTCTTGTTCTCCCATGTGTTTCCTGGGGTCTTCCATGATAGTAATACAGTGTGATTTTAAATTTGGGAAGCTTGATAAGGTGTGTGCACAGAGATGAAGAATCACAGCTTTTCAGTATTTTCAAGGCAGTACTCAGCTCCTAATTTCATGACACCTAAAAACTTAAGAGCTGTGTAGAACAATTTGGAAAAAATATGTAAAACTTTAGTCAAGAATTTTTTTCCATTTCCACATTTTCCCCAAAACAATGGAGGCCTCCACATTCAAAAATAATAAGAAGACTCCAAACTATTTGAGAAAGGTGTGTTTCAACTTCTCCCACAGCTACTAATTTTCCTGAGTTGAGCTTCAAGGGCTGTGATTATGTTTTTCTTTCATAAGTGTCTTAGTCTGATGCATTTTTAAATGAACTTTTGTCATAGCTATAACACAAAGCAATCCAGATTGTTCATACAAGAAAATTATTATTTTATTTATAAAAAGAGGTAGCTCACATTACATAGCATAAAAATTCATTGTGATCTTTATTTTCATTAGATTTCTGCAAACTAAGAGCTTTGTCATATGAAAATTACTTTAATTTCACCTCACTCACCTAATTCTTTTGTTGTATTTCTGGTTTTCTTCCCTGAAAAAAAAATTCTTAGTACAGTTAGGAATATTTATACTCCTCTGGTAGCTGGAAGGCAGTGCAACAGAGATGTCTGTTTAAACTCCTAAAAAATTTTAATTCCTGGGCTGGGCTGTTAGGGTTTTCCAAGTTCCAACAAATAGTTCATCCGTGACTTACCTCTCTATGGCCTTGCAGTACCACTGAAACAAACCAGAAAGTACAGTATTACAAAGTGCAAAACATCCTTACTATGGCAAAAAAAAAGCTATGAATAATGATAATTAGAAACCCTCAAGCAGTCTAACCCATGAATTTAAGCCTGTTCCTGAACCATTATTAGAAAGGGTACAAGCACTGGAGTAGAATGATATTTCTTACGGTTTCCATTCTAGACAGAGCATATTACAGGTCTGCTGGAAAGAGACAGTGATTATGGCCAAAATATAAATCATTTGTGTGGACTCAAAGCTTTGACCTGTTAGTAGATTAAATCCATACTTGTATTTTCATTATCAAACCCAGGAGCCTCTTGCTGCTCTAAATCCAGAATATCTATTCAAAGTAAAAAGTCAAATGGAAAATCTTGTGAGCTCTTTTCTACCTCAGTATAAATACAGTCCCACAGAGAACATGCCCTGTGCTCTGTGGGGTCACCACCTCATCCAAACAAATGCTTTGCACAGTCTCAGAGCACAAATCTGCAACATTACTCATGGAGAATAACTTTAATTGGAATTTGTGGCAGTCAGATATGCAGATCCAGCAGCATAGCAATGTATGAAGTTTACATAGGAATACTTAGGCTTGATGAAGCTAAAAAGCATATGGCCTTCACTTTTCATCCATGTTTTGGGAACAATTCACATATATATATGCACAAAAATATGTGTTCTGTTTGGCATTTTGCTCTTTCAGTGAGATTCTTGCAAATAAAAAGAAAATAAAGGTACTTTTAAAATGGGGTACTGTAATGAGTGTTTACTTGGGTTAAGTTCATAAGGATGGCCAGTATGTAAAGACCAACCCAAAACAACAACAACAACACAAACATAAAATCCCAACAAAATAAAAAAACAAAGTCCAAAATGCAGCTTAATATTTGTTGTGATCTCAGAAATTAGTATAAAAATTAAAGCTAGAATTCTAATGACAAAGATTCCAGTACTCAGTTGATAATATAATGTTATTATTTTTAAGTTGAAAAAGCTATCTAAGAAGTATATTATAGTCATGTGATAAGAAGCATATTATTATCTTTCTATATTAAGAATACACAGTTTTTACAAATTTAGAAATTTTCAGTGTTTTTAGAAAAAAATAAATACTGTAAAACTATAATATAATACTCAAAGGTTTTGTAAAAACTTTGGTTGGCTTTTTGAAGGTTTTTGTTGTTTTTTGAAAAAGCTACTTTTTTAATGTTCAGGAGAATCAGCATGTTTTTGTGTAAGTGCTTTAACATACATCAGGCTGTTTATTTGTCTATGTTATGCATTTTCAATTATTAAACAAGCAACACTGAATATTTATAAGTCTTTCCAAGTACAATGAATAATAGCCATGAATATAAAGAAGTACTTGTCAAACAAAAAGTTGATGTTGAAATACCTAACTTAATGATTTAGCTGTCATTTCAAAATTTTAAACATGTTAATAAAAAAGTGTGTATTCCTTGTTCCAGACATATGCACATCCAATAAAGCAATAATAATCAGACTTGGCAGCCAACAAGCTGGCCTTTCCTGAAGCCTGAACTCTTCTTGACATAGCTACCAGCTGTACCAAACTTCTTTTGTGTTTTCCCTCAGGAAAAGCCTCTGAGAAAAAGCAGACCTGGAAGGGGTCACAGAACTGGTCTTCTGTAAACTGAATAATGCTTAAAATTTTTGCTTTAGTTCCTCACAATAAGCATATTTTTCCTCACACCCTATCAGAGATTAAGAAGAGAAGGAGAAAGTATAAAAAAGACAGCAGGTTTGCATTCTTGCAGATTGACTGACAGCACTTACTCTAAGCCAAGTGACGATTTTCCTCTTCAACCTGGTATTTTGGACTTTGAGTTGAACAGCTTCCCAGTCAGTTTGAATTGTGGGAGTGACTTTGCAAAAATGTACATTCAGAAAGGCATAAATGGGTGTTTGGTAAGCAGTAAAGCTTGCTGTTTACCCCCTACTACTTTTAATTGGAGTTGTAACACACAAATAAATCTTTCTCTCTTGTGCAAATGAATAATGATGTGTGGAGTCTTAGCAGTAAAACACATTTTTTAAAGGAACTGAGTTGGAATTAGAAAGATAGTTCATCTACTTCCCATGAACAAAGCACTTCTTCACATGGATTGACTATATAGAAACTAAATAGCATGGAAAACAGAATAAACAGTAAATCATTTTCTGGTTGTAGTTTCTTGCTTTGTTGAATTAATTGGTTTGGACTATTAAAGAGTGGCTTCATGTCTGAGTTTCATTGGTAGTTTATGGATGCTCAGACCAGAACAGAAGTGGCTCTGGGTGACATCTTAAATCAGAAAAGTATCATGAAATAACTTGTGACTGCTAAGAAAACACCTGAGAGAACCTTTTAAACTAACAATGCCTTAGGTAAGCATTGACAAACAATTGAACCAGCTCTCTGTTTAAAACTATGGTGTTCTTTTTTTAACTAAGGAAAAAAAGGTAAAAAATGTACATGTACATTATGTAGAATAGTGAAGTTAATGTCTTCCTTATAATAAATACTCTGATAGAAAAAACTAACTTGAGAAATGTAAACATGAATTCTGCTTACAGTTAGAAATACTAGCCATTCTTAAAAAAAAATAGAAACTGCTCAGTGGTGTTTTTTGTGACATTCCCCTTTGATTTAATAGGAAAGCCAGTCACGTAAATCAAAGTGGTAAAAGTCTTACAGTGTGAATTCTCCCAATCCACAGATAATATAGGTTGGCATCTTAATGCACCTGAAGGAAGTAATGACAAACAAATATTGAATGAGAAAATGTAGATGAGGAAGATTTATTTTTTTTTTGTCAGATACAATACAGAAGAGCACGAATTGTAGATGACAATAGCATGAACAAATAATAATGAAAAAAATCCAATATAATTTCAGTAAAAGTCATAGAATTAGAAAAAGGATAGGGTTAGAAGGGACCTTAATGATCATTTGTTCCAACCCCACTGCCATGGGCAGGCTCTACATTCAATAGATCAGGTGGCTAATCTCATGTTTATGAAAAATAGAAAGACTAAGCTTTTTAGAAAAAGCAAATTATTGATAGAGTACTATGGACTTGAAAAAGAAGAATGGAATAACTGCATGGATTTTGACAGGAAAAAAATGTCAAGGGAAAAGAGTAAAGACAGGGAAAGTCAAAAAATAAGAAAAAAATACCCAAGAACTTTATGTTCAAATGGCAGTAAGTTTTGTGAGTTTATCTGCTTGTAATAAGATAGATGTACAGAGATATAACCAAAGGAAGAATGGGTTGTAAGACAGTTATGTAAAAGTAAGTAGCTGGTGTTTGATGTTATAGAAAATAAAGTAAGGAGAAGGGCAGACAAGTTACAGAGTTGGAAAGATGTTAACTACAAGAGAATTTTGAAGACCTTGAAAGCAAGATTGCAACTTTTGAGGCTGGAGAGAGAGATTCTGCAATGATAAATGAGTTCAGTCTGTTCTCTTTCCCCTAAAAAAAAATTAAAACCAAAATTACTAACCCACAAATCACAAAATCAGCACTCTTAATGTGAGTTTCAAATTCCTTTCAAGATTCAAGTAACAAATCCCTTTAGATACTTTGCCACAATAAATACATATATACATTTTGGTGAAAAATGTTGTTTATTTCTGTAGTAGTGACCCCTAACAACAGCTCTTAAAACTTCTAGATGCAAATTTTTGCATCTGTCACTGACATGAATGAAATAATTTGAAACTGTTTAGTCCTATCACACTTTGCATGATTCTTTCATTAATCTGACTGTGAACTGAGACAGTAAATTGTGTCTCTCTTGAAGTTTAATTTGTTAATGCATTAATTTCCAGAATTTAGGAATAATATAAAGTTAATTTATTCATCATGCTGCGTTTTTCAATCCTTAGATGCAAAAAATCTCAAAATCTCTGCTTTTATCCCATGTCTTTTCTTTGCCGTGTTTTTAAAATTGACTTAGAGACCAGAGCATTTCTGGAGAGAGAGCATTTCTTGTATGTGTACGTACACATATGTGCACACAAATGTGTGTGTTTATACATGGAAAAAGTATAATGTTTGAAAAATTATACAGTCTCTAGATTAAAGACAAGTTACTTTTAAAAAGTTTTATATATTTTACCTGTAAAATGACAAGGAGTGTTGATTTTAGAAATTGTTAACTGTGAAGAATTGTATTTTGATATTTCTTGTGTTGCCAGAGAGAATTGTGAAGATTGATGTGCAGGTTTGCTCCTTGCTGTGAACTATCAGATAAGTTTGTGTAATTGTGCCTGACATGTGCGGGAGGACAAGTAGGGCTGGCTGGAGAGACACAGAGCACAAGACAACATAAAAATACACATATAACTACAGAGAATATTTTTTTTTTTTGTCCCACACACTTTAACAAAAATCAGTGACAGGTTGTTAGAATAGATCTACAGCTGTGATCTTTTAGTGGGAAGTTTTTGTGTGCTGTTTGCCACCTCGGTACAGAGGTTTAGTCATTTAGGCTGCATCTCCTTCCAATTGTAAGGATGACCCTCCACATCTTTGCACAGGATGTGATTAGCATGTTCTCCATCAGTGAACTCTACATTTCCATGGAACACTGAATTTGGGTCAGCTGAGAATTGTTGCAGAGCTTTCTTTCACAGCAGATGCCAAACAGCCAAAGGGCTGCACCCATAGCAGGGATGAGGCAAGCAGTCCCCAGATGCTTGTGAAGTCCCATGATTGCTCAGAAATAGATGATTGTCAGCTAGACCAGATGAATTTTTGCTTTGACAAATCAAGATGTTTCAGTGCAAAGGACTCAACTTTAAACTGAGACATAACCAGAGACATCCTTGTGCACTTTTATGGCAAAGGAAAACACATAAACAGAAAGAATGAACTCTACCATTTGCCTTAATTTCTGTGGAACTTCATCTTTTATTTGAAACGACAGAGGATGCAAATTTCTTAATTACTGTGTCCTGACTTTGTAGAAACTCTACTTTAGAGAAGTCTTTTCTTTTTTGCTGCTCAAGGACTGCTCTATCCTCCTCTACATTAGTTGCACTGCAGTTATTTACAGAAGAAGGAGGAAGTTTTGAACTTTGGATTGGTACTTAGTTAGATCCATAGTCTTTCTGAGATAGCACACATTTCCTTCCCTTTCCCAGAAAGGAGCATATACACTTTCTCACAGTGAATGAAAGCTGTACAAAGTAAGCTACAACAATAACGAGTGATCTGGGGGAAATGTTGGGAGGAAATCCCATGAGGATATGTGGCAAAACCCGGGTTCATCTGACTGGAGAAGCAATAGTCTCAGGCTACAGATAAAGACTCTGTAATTATTATTGTTATGTTACACACCTAAGTTGGATGTAGAACTTGTTTTCATTTTCATCTTTTTCTACCTTACCTGCCATCAGTTAGGAAAGCTTGTCATGTGTGCAAATGAGGGAGGGTTGTTAATCTGGTTGTTAATTTTCACACCAAACTATCTTAAGAAATTGAGATAAAAGGGAAGAAGTAGACGAAAAAGCTGCTAAATTATGCTTTATCTGAAGCACACCCAGGTCCTATGCTGGCACATCCTTGCAGTGAAACACTGGCCCAGGGTGCTCCCTGCTGCCCTGGTCCACTCACCTCTCCCTGATAAGAGGGGTCGTGGGGCTGCTGCAGGGAGAGGATTTAAGAATTCCAGGAACAAGGGAAGCCTTTCATTGCCTTCAGCTGCAGAAACCACACTCAGGGAGCAGGATGCTTTATTAGGAAAACCCTGCAAACTAGGGATGTAGGGAAGAGGAAAAATCATGGACATGTCAAAATCATTGACCACTGGATATCAGTTTCTACAGATGGATTTGCAGCAAAAGGAGGGTTAAGGAGTCTCCATCCTTGGCTGGGTTTAGAGGGCAGCATACTGTCAGGGATGAGGAACAGCATGAAGTATTTTATGCCTTCTTTGCTTCCATCTTTAGTAACAAGTTGTACTCAGCATCCCTCAGAGCTGGAAGTTAGTGATGGGAAGCTGAATGAATAATCCAGGAGGAATAGTTAGTGGCCTGCTATGCCAAACAAACACTCACAAATCTATGGGCTAGCAAAAGAGCTTGCCAATCTACTTTCAATCATTTATTTACCAGCACTTCTGATTGACTGAGGAAGTCCCTGTTGACTGGAAATTAGCAAATGCAACACCCATCTACAAGAAGGATTGGAAGGACAATTCAAGGAATTACAGGCGTATCAGCCTGACCTCAGTAGCAAGAAAGATGATGGAGCATATTAAAAGTGTACTGTAGAACCTGACTACCAGACTAAGCCATACAAAATGTATCTCAGTAAACTGTTCATTGCCCACTTGAATTATAGAGTTAAATTTATTGATGTGCACTATCCAGGAATTTCTATTACCAGCTTGTCCTGAGAAGTGAAATCCTTGACTATGTTTGGTCACCAAGCACTTTTGCATCGGCTTCATGAAAGCCCTTGTGTTTTTTCCCTGGTTATCCCACAGACACATTACATGCTTACTAGTCCTGTCACACTGAAACATTTCCTCAGCATCACAAAGAATCCTACTGGCTTTGGATATGTATCTAATAATAAAATTCCTGTCAAATCTTCCAAATCTCACTGAAAACTGGTCAACCCGCTATAAATCTCCTTTAACATTTTACTTCTTGCTCTGAAATTGCAAGTCTTCTTGCAGAGAGTTAAACTGAAAAACAAAGTGGGAGCAAGCTTCAAAATTCCCACACTGTCATAGAGAATGCTCATTATGAAATACAGTTGATAAGATATAAGCATAGTCTTTGCTCTGGTTCAAGATATTCTGCATAGCCATTATTCTAATGCAGTAGGGATTTAATTGATGCCACTATAATTACTGTAATAGATTCCTTACGGTATGCTTCCTTCAGGATTTTAGAACCAGGTTCCAGTTGGTTATTAATAGACCTGAAAAGGCTTTTTGTGTTTGATCATGTGAAAAAATTGCAGCCCACCTACTTGAAATGCACCTAACTCTGCATTTGTCCAAATCGATGCCTTTCCTTGCTTCCAATTTAAGATATCTGAACTAATTAAAATATACCTTATCTAACTACATTATTATAGCTGGGAAGCAATTTTATATCATCAGTAAATGAGTTGCATCTAATTAAAAATTAACTTTCGTATTGTAATTAGTTTTTAGAATGAAAATAAAAGTGCTGATAGCCTTCAGTGCTTCTGAAATATGGTATTCTCTTACCTAGGCCTTAGCCATACATTTTCTCAAAAGAAACTCTAATAGGTAAATACATTCTGATAGAGAAAAACTAAGTCTGGGGATTTTCAAAGACGTACATTTTTTCCTAGATGTTTGCAAAACACAGTGTCTTATTTAACCTAGACCCCTGCCCTAAACCCATTTTTTCCTCCTAGATAAATAAAAAAAAATTTAGAAAACATTTGTTTTAGATGTGTGAAGAGTCCTGCTTTCAAAAGCACAAGAGGTGCAACTTTCTAAGGTAGGTAGTTTACTATTGAGTAATAATTCATTTCATGTCAGATGTTCTACAGTAGATAAGGATATTTTGCTCCATCAAAAATGATAAATAATTAAAGAAAATAATCTGTGATGTTGAAAAAAATCCAACAAAACAAAAAAATTAATTTAAAGTTTCACTTCCTCGGAAAGCAATACCAGTTAAAGATGGGTAATAACAATAATGCTCCCTGATTAAGTAAAAGGACAAAATTTATTTTTTTAAAAAAAATTGTTATTTAAAACCACCAAAAGCTCTTAAAATAACATCTTGTCTGAAAAACTGCACCAAAGTTTCAGCAATATTATTGCAAAGAAAAGGCATAAGGAAGAAATATATAGACAAATTTTCAAGATATCAAAAAATTACTCAAATAATTCACACGACTTTCAAAATGTTGCTTCTAAAAATTTTGCTCTTCCACTAAGGTAGGGAGCATTTGTCTTCTCATCAGTGGAACGACTAAGTCAAAGGATAAGAACAGGGGTAAAAATGAAAGCTCCAATAGTATTACAGCACTAAATCAAATAGAATCTATGCTGGAGATGTGTAATATTCCTTATATATCAATGCTCTTGAAGTACTTAAGTAGTTTAAGTAGTTTTATATCTCATAA
Organism: Cettia cetti; assembly: GCA_013401135.1. Lineage (NCBI taxonomy): Eukaryota > Metazoa > Chordata > Aves > Passeriformes > Sylviidae > Cettia > Cettia cetti. Next base: position 52,269 of record VZUI01040684.1, read on the forward strand.
ATCAGTGTTTCACCAAATACTAGAAAAGTGCATCTGTTTCTGTTACATTTTGTGCTTTATTAGTATGTAAATAAAGTCTTTGTGTATGACACTTTTTCTTGGAGCAGGTTTTATTCTGGTCTGAACCAATGGAGAATGCTGGGACTCCTCTGAATTAAAGAATGCTAAACATTGAAACTCTTACCTGTAATTAAACAATTTATGTTGGCTTTGGGTGGTGGTAGGGAAACAGGAGGGGTAACAATCATTTTTCCAAAGGGGCAGACAAAAAAATCTTGAATGTGCCCTTTTGAGATTTACAGCAAAATGTTTCAAAAATATTGAGTTTTAGGGGGCTTATCCTAAAATCTGTTTTGGTTTCTGACAGCAAATATTTCGGCTGTAAGACAGTATTTTAACTGAAAAAACAAGACAATGTCAGAATGGAAAATTCATAGAGTATAAATTAAATTGCTTGGTCAAAACCTTAACAACTCTCATCCTTATCCAATTCTAGCTGATTTATTTAAACAAAGAACACATATCATATTTCTCCACATTATTGTGGAAATTAATTTTTGAAATAATAAATATTTTTAAATCTTACACATTTCATGTCAAAAAAAGGCCAATAACAGTTAATAAAAAATTGAGCTGTTGTTGTGTTATATTCTGGCTTCTTCAGAAAACAGCAGTCACATTTTCCACCCATATTTTCTGGGTCCACTACCTGGCTGGCCCAAGAAGAGGGCAGTTTCTGTTCATCTGTAGTCCAACAGATAAAGGGCATTTTGCAAACATCAAGCTAGATTGTGTTAAATTTTTAGTAAACTCATTCATCTCTCAGTGTCCAAATTATTTTTGTTACTTTTAATCCAGAAACCTAAAATTCTTGTGTAAAGAGTTGTTTCAGCAAGAAAGATAACAGGATACTACCACAATTCATATGTAAATGATGTTTACATGCCATAATTTTTTTTCTAATAAACATGCAATGATGTGACTTGAAAAACAACGTCATCTGCAATGATGCCTCTATTTTTTAATGGCATTAAATGACAAACTTGCAGAAACATGGTTTTCACATTACCACATTTCCAGGAAAAATATGTTTAAATAAAAGTATAAGCAGAATTGAAATATTTTTTCTCTTCTAACATTTGTATGTTTATTAAAATCTCAATATTTTCCATAGCAATCACACACCACACCATCTGCTCCCAGATTCATTGCTGTTTAAGACCCAATCCTCACTTGGATGCAATTGGAAGTTTTCCAACATTAACTTTCTCCCTTTAGCAAGACTAGAAAGAAATTGCAACATAACTTTTGGACTAAGGACTAAGTCTTGATGAAAGGAACTTGTGATGAGCTACTTTTTCTAAAACAGATTTACAGAATCATAGCTAAGGTGAATTCATGAGCAGGAAAGTCACTTCTGAAGCTGAAGAATTCATAAGATTTTCTAATTATTAAGCAGACAGACAAAAAAGGGAAGAAATCTAAAAGGCTTTCAGGGAAAGTTACAGAGGCATGACTGAAGGATGAAAGACTTTAGTTACTGTTCAGTGAATGGCAAATGGACAATGGAAATACACTGACGGGATGGGACATGGACATGCACCAGGAAGCACAAAATACAGAAGGAAGCTGTGTAAGAGCAATGGAGGGCATGGGAATAGCAGCAGGAAGTCTTTCAGGAATTGAAGTAGAGCATCTAAAAGGCTTTGCATCTGTACCTCCATTCTCATCTTATGAATCATAGATAAATACTGTACAAAACCTGGCAGCTGAATTTGCCTTAATTACGTATATGTCTGGGAGGTGGTGGACTGTGACCTCCTCTAGAAAGTGGCTTTATAGTCAAGGGAAAAAAACAGGACTGTGAAAGGAATGAGAAGCAGAAATAAGAAGTATAGAAAAAAATACAACTAAGATGGCAAATAGGAAAAGACCTGATATTTAGGGAACTGTGCACCTTTTATGGTGGTGGTTGGAGTAAAGTAAATTAGAAGAGGAACCTGCTGTTGAGACCAACAGTAATGTTTAGGAGGGTTGAGGTAAGTGAGAGTGTAGGGAGGAGACAGAAAAGGCTCTTAACTTTGCTGGCACTGTGCTTATAGAAGACTTTCTTTACATTCCTTGTCAGATGTAAACTCAGGTGGATTTTGGCTTTCATAATACTATCCCCCCATATTTGGACAGTATCTCTCTGTTCCCTCTGGATTGTTGCATGCCGCCTCCATCTCTTATCTAGTTCCTTTTAGCATTTGAGCCTAGTCAGGAGATCCTGGTTCATCCATGAACGCCTCCTGCCCTGTTTTTTTGATCTCCTGTGTGTTGAGATGAATCATTGCAGGTGACTCTTGAAAGCCAACCAGCTTTCCTGGAGTCTGCTTTTGTTGTTTCATGAGGGTCTTTTTCCCAGATTGTATTAGATCGATTCTTTAAAGCAGGCCCCTGAAAGGGCTAAACTCTGTTTTTATGAAGACCAGGGATTTAGCTTTGTTTTCTTGTCTGAACATCCTGAACTTCTCCATCTCATGTTCCCTGCAGTCAAGACTGCTGCAGACCCTCACGTCCCTAATCAGTTCTTGGATGAATCAGACCTGTCAGAGAGCCCTCTCCTTGTTGACTCCTTGATCATCTGTGTTTGGAAGTTGCTGTCAGTACTGTACTCAAACCTGTGCTGCCCGTCCAGCAGGTATTAGATATTAGGGTGCTTTAGGTTACCCATAAAGACCAGATCTGGCAAAAATAAGGATGCCCCCACTTGCATGAAGAAGGCTTCATCTGCTATTACATCCTGATCAGGTGGTGTGTAGCAGACACCCACCACAAAATCACTAGTATTTGTCAGCCTCCTCCTGACCCAGTTCATAGTCCGTGTCTAGGCAGAGCTTTATGCATTTCTGTAGCTCACATAAAAGGCAACTCACTCCCCCTACCTTCCCAGTCACACATCCTAGAGTCTCTGTCTCTCCATCACAGTGCTGCAGCTGTGTGAGCTCTCCCACCCTGCCCATATCATCCGAGTGAGGCAGCAGTGCTGTAACTTCACACAGACCTCCAGTGCATCCTCTGTTCATGTGTTTCAGAGAAGCACTCAGAAGAGTTGCGAGAGCTTTGCCCATGACCATGTTCTGTAGGCTGTCTCTTATTTATGTGCCTACACTCGAGGTAGGCCCCTCCAGCCCAGTATTGTTGATCACAAGGAATCCCCAGTTCACATCAAACCTTTTTCCCCATCCCAGTCTACTTTTCCTGCACTTTCCCAAATGGTGGAAGCACAACAGGTGGTAATAGTTGCAACTAGAGTTTGCTCTGGCAAGAACACAAAGGGCAGCTGAACCTGAAAGGCCACAAGATGTATTAGAGGTAAAATAGCCCGTGCAAACTGTAAGAGAAATATCATGGGAGCAAACTGTAAGCAGAAGTTCACAGATCAGTCAGAGAAAACTGATAGAATATGGTTTTCCACCCCAGGGAACCTCAAAACATAGCTGCTGGAAAACCAGTGGGGCTGGCAGCAGACTGGAGATACTCCTGCTTGCAGCTGCCTTCCAGCAGCCAGAGTGCCACCAGGGACAGAGTTAAGAGATGTGATTCATCTTTTCCTTGTAATTGGAGCTGACAGAAGTTGCATGTTTTTCTGACAGCACTGGCAGAGCAGTTGCTTGTTCTCCACCACACTCCCTGGGCATCTGTGGGCACCTGCAGCGCAGAGCCTGGCAGGCTCCGTGCCAGGCCGAGCGGGAACCACACATGGGCAGGGGATCTGCACTCGTGCCCCCAGCACTCCCTGACACACACACAAAAATAAACACACCAACCACAGCATAGCTCTAGGGTTACAAGGTGATGTGCTTGCTATAAATTCCCCCCACAAACTTGTTTGCTGTGAAGAGAAGCAGTTTTTCTATATGGTTCCAGAGCCCCTTTAAAGGATGTCTGGCATCCTGCAGCATATTTTTATCACATCAATTGTTAAAATAATATTACAGCATCTTATCAGTAATTTTGCCACTGGTTTTGTTTATAAGGTGGAAATGCAGTCAAAAAGGTGTCTTAATTTCATTGTTTAAGAAAGAGGTTTAAGTTAATTATGTTGCCCTGCTAGTTAGACTAAATAACAGTGCCATCTGCTGAATGGTAGCAGTGACTTTCAGGAGAAGTTTACAGTCACTGTCCTATTACTAAGTCAAAGTATAAAGACAGAACAAGGAAAATGGTGCTAAAAGAAAAGAGATAATAATAGCAGGGTGAGGAGGCAAAGATGTAGATGTACAGGAAAGATCATTAAAAGGTGTATGAAAAAAAGACAAAAAAATCTAAAAGAAAAAGGAGAAAAAAGTAGGCTGAGAGCAAAAAAAGTGTCTCTTTTTAACAGTATTGATTTGAAGTTTAATAAGCCATGATACATTATATTCTTTGTAGTGACCTCTCTTTTCAAATACCTATATAGTTCATCACCCCAATGGCATTGGTCTACTCATGTCAATAATCTTCAGGTTCAATTTTGCAAAAAAAAAATTTCATATTAAAGTCCTTTAATCAAATTAGAACAACACCAAATAATTAGGAAATAATTGTGGCCCTTATTAAAAAAAGTTATTATATATTCCAAGCATTTTTTTGGCTTCTGACACAAGATATTTTTATTGCTATTGGCTTCTGAAAAGTATAGCTAATGAAAAAAATATCCTGGCATGGGAGAGACAGTATTGGGTGAAAAAAAGCAGCAAAAAGATTATGCATATATTGCTAAAAACTCTGCCTGTTACATTAGCCTTGTTTTCTGAAGTATTTATAAGAAACTGATAAGTAATACCCTTTCCATTTTCCAGTGGGATATGGGCATGTGAAAGAAACTTAGTCATATATTTCCTTGGCTTTTGGTCATATTATCCAGGTGTGCATTAGGAGTTTTCTCCCAGAATTTTATCTCACATGGTTGTTTTAAGGAGTTTAGCCACCCTTTGAATCCCATGAAGTAACATTTTTATTCTTTAAAAGAAAGAGCAACTTTGATTAAGATATCAGAGTGGAAAGTTATGGCTTGGTGATAACACTTCCTGGAGATCTAAAAATATACATACTATTTTTAGCAAGAGCGAGTAAATTTATCATGTGGAAGTTGATGTGGTTTTTTATATTTTCTATTGTTCTTTCAGCATACCATAAACATGTCAACTAACATATTTTCATTATCCTGAATAGTGTCTTGTGTTGATTTAGATTTTGCCCAAGAGAATACTCCTTTTTTTCACTCCTTTTAAAGAAACTGAATAATTGGCACTAATGTATGAAGCATTACTCCTGACAGCAAAATTGTACTGAAAAGATGGTATACATCATGTTTATAATAGTGCAAACTCTTTTAGTTTATCTCAATATTTTAAATATTGGACTTTTTAAAAAGTTTCAACTCCTTGACTACTGTGATTCTGAAAGTCCCTGCATGCTCCTTTTTGATTTTGGGATTAGTGCCCTATTCATTCTGCATGAAAAACTACAAAATTTAAGAATTTTTTAAGGATGAAAAAGGTGAAGTCATGTAAGAAGTTTCCCAAATATTTCCTTGTTTAAATCTTGTTTTCATTTTTTTTAGAACAGCCTTAATACATAGCATCATTGTAATTTAAATCGGTAAAAAATAACCTATTTATAAATCTGCAAGAAGGAAGATAACCAGTGGTGCCTGGAATAGATTGCCTATTGCTTATCAATGAAATCCAACAGATAGGCAAAACTTAGAAAGGAACCTGAACTAATCAAAAAAATTATAGAGACAAATCAGTGTGATTTAGAGGATGTAGTCTACAAAGTACTAAGAACTAGTCTTTGAAATAAGACTTTTTTCTCTTGATGGGAGAGAAGAGTAGAAAAAAGCTGATGTTAAGAGGAGATAGTGATGAAGAACCACAGTTAATATGGTCAAGAACTCTAATGTTTCAGAATTTTAAGAGTTCTTTTTCCTTTGGTGCTAAAACTCTTACAGGAGTTTTTTGGCCTGGGGTTTTGTTGTTGAAATTTAAGATTTTCTTTTCTGTACATTCAAAGAGCCCAATTTACTTAAATCCATAAGATGGAAAAATATAGATATGTTATTAAGCACATACATTTTTGTTTTCTTGGGGGTTTGGGGGTTGGCTATTTAATCTTTTAATTTTGGTTTCTCCCTGCTGCCAACAAAACATCCTGAAGAATTTTCCCACTTTTTCAGCATTTCAAATAATTGTCTTCACCTACCCCCTGAAGGAGAGAAATTAGCTGGAGAAGAAGAAATATTATGTAGACAAGTTTAGTCATGCTGAAGGGTCATTATTAGTTTTCCTTTCGTATTGTGAACTAATTTAAAAAGAATATCACAAGATAACAAGCTATTAGTAATGCTTACTTTAACAATTAATTATAACTTCATTGCATCGCAAAATTAAAAATAGTTTTTCTGGGGTTTTGTTGTGGTTTTGTTTACATTCATGATTAAAATACTGTGATGTTTTAAGATAGCAAACTTATGAGATAACATGAAACCTTCTCAAAGACCAATAGTGCTGGAGAAAAGCTTTCAAATATTCACAGAATGGAAGAAATACAGATTACTCTGGTTCTACATACTGAATGTAAAATTTAGGAACAACAGGAACTTAAAGAAAGTTTGAATGTTTCATATATTTTAATAGACAATTCCTTTTATAATTTCCAGAAGAAATGAGCTTTTGGAATCAAGGTTTACTGAGCAGTAAACATAATAATGGTTCAAAGAGTTAAATGTGTCTAATAAACTGGAACTGTGAGAAGTTTCAAAACTGAAAAAAATCCCCACCTTTGTTATTATTTTCATAGCAATAACATAATTTGTATGCAAAACAACCTAAAGATAAATGCAAGGTAGTTTTTGGCAGGAACTGTTTTTGTTGCCCTTGTTGTTTTAGAGCCACTGGCATGTACTTCAGACTGTGTTCCTAGAAGCTTGTCTGATAAAACTGGAAGAAGATGAACTCTAGTCAGTAAAATACATCACCTCTTCCTGTCAAGCTTGGCCACATGAAAACTCAAGCCATCATATGAGATAGCAGCAGTCTCGTCAAAGAAAAGAGCTACTTAAAACATGATACTGCAGGAAATGCTCAGTCTCCCTCTCTTTCTTTCCCCTGCCACACTCAGAAATGTGATTTTCCTGTGGTGTGTTTGTACTTGCACATAAACTCTTTTAGTTACTCAGTTAACTCAGAATTTGCTTGAAGTTTCAGCTAGACATGCACTTCCCTGCCTCCTGCAGTTCAGAAATCCATCTTTAACTATTGAAGATAACCTGCAGTCTCTGCAGGAGAAATCATTTACCTGCACAGAAGTGACAAACTCTTCCACACACAAAAAAAATTGTTTGCAAAATTTTGAGCATCTCTACTTTTTTAAGCTTCACTGTTGCTTCATCTCTTTTGTTCTCAACACTCTTAACCAACAGTAGATTTGATAATTGCATGTACATCAGAAGTGAATATTTCTCTGGATTGCATATCAATAGGGAAGGTAATATTTTCTGAGAGCTGGTTCCAAGTTGAATGCAGGGTTGTTGCAGAGGTTAATGGCTAATATTAAACTCCTGTTGTTATCATCAGTTTGACTCCACACTTCATTACTATTGTCTTAGTCTGTTACTGCTGCTTTTCTTATTTCCTGTGTATTTACAAGAAGACAGAGCCCTGTAAAGCACTGGAAGGATTTCAGGTGTACTGTGGAAAAGGATTTATACAGTAATACTTGTGGGGAAGGAAATAGAACTCTCTTTACTAAACAGCAATTTTTCCTGTGTGTTGATTTTCACCCTTGTTCGTGTTCTAAATAAATAAACACATATTTTGTTTTCTTGGCCTATAAGGGGGGAATTTTTTAGGAGAGTCAGACTGGGACACACAGATCAGTGATGTCCCCACCCCCATTCCCCTTCAGTGCCCACTTCATTGACTGATTAAGCCCATTTAGAAAAAACAAATTGAATAAACATTCTTTGTTTGGGCTTTTTTTTTTTTTTTTCCCCAAACCGAACTTAGATGTAATTGTTTTTCTCTGAGCCCAAAGGAAATATTGCATTTTGGAGAAGATGTGAAAAGTGAAGAAAATGAAGGGCTGATTTCACAAAACTGACACAGCAGCAGTGTTTACTGTCGAGTAACAGAGAGGCTGGGCATCCAATCACAATGGGAGGGGGACCATTCAAATTTTTTACTCTTCTTCAGTTGATTTGAACCTACCACCTCCTGATTTCTAGGGACTCACCAAGCTATAATCACTTAATTATAAGCTAATTCATTGTATTCTCTTGGTGCTTTTCCACTTTTACACAAAACTAAATGTGTTCCAGAACAGATGTTATACTCAGGTGTTGCATTTCCCAGAAAACCACCATCAACACTTAAATATTTTTTATAGAAAGTAGAACAGCTCATGAAGAATATACAAAAATACATAATTTCAAATTAATAACAGCTGAATTAATATTCCCTGCTTTTCACCCCTCACCTTCAAGCAAAAGAAGAGCCCAAGCACCCAAAACATAAAAATGCTATTCTGCACTAACAGTAAAACTCAGGAGATGACAGACTCAGTCCTTCTACTACTGAATATTCATTCAGAAGAGAAAATAACATTAATAGAGACTGAGAGAAGCCTATGTGGACTACTACAATTACAGAGCTTTGAGCCCTATTCAGAAACTTGAAATACAGACTGGAAGTACATCAAGCACAGAAAGGGAATTCACAGATCCATGGAATATTAAAGGTTTGGAATAGATCTTAAAGATCATCTAGTCCCAACTCATCTTGCCATGGGCAGGAACAAATTGAATTTGGATTTCCCGAGCCAAAAATGTTTTCACTTAGTAAAATGGAGGAATCCTACAGATGTTATTTCTTGCATGTTATTTTGTGACTACAGCATGTCAATATGTATCTACTTTTTCCAGTTTAAATTCTGTGCTCACCTAAGGAAACAGATAATTTCCAAACAGAAAAAAAAAAAAAAAAAAAAAAAAAAAAAAAAAAAAAAAAAAAAAAAGAAAAAGTGGGTCTTGCAAACTTCAGTAAGTTTGAAAGCTACAAGGTGTTACTAGGTGATCAAAAGATCAAAATCATAGACTCAGAGAATGTTTAGTCTGTAAAAAGCCTCTAAGATCATGAAGTCCAACTGTTAACTCAGCACTGCCAAGTCCACCACTAAACTATGTTCCTAAATGCCACAGCAAAACATCTTTTAAATACTTCCAGAGATGATGACTTCACCACTGCCTGGGGAGCACTTTCCAGATCCTGGCAACGCTTTTGATGAAGAATTTTTTTTTCCAAGATCCAGTCTAAACTTTCCTTGGTGCAACTTGAGATTGTTTCCTCTTAAACAACCCACATTCTCACCACTTTGTCTTGGAAATCATAATTTCATTACTCTAGATTTGTATTTGTCTGGAGACCTCTAGGCTGTTTTTAAGGCAGCTGTGTAGCTGAGGTTCACAGCATGTATGTGAGCTGGCAAGAGTTCACATCATGGGAATTGCAATGCTTACCACCTGTGCAGGGCCTGGCAGCATCTACATGCAGCCTACACCAGCAATACACAGTGGTTTAGTATTTCCTAGCAAAAGACAGCTGTAAAACATCAGAAAGGTTATGTGGGCAGGCAGAATCAAAATTAATACACTTTAATATCATTGCAGGAAGGGAAGAGAGGGATTAAACCTCTTCACTTTAAGGATGTATTATGGGGACTTTAACTACATGATCATAAAGAACAGTTATTCTTACTGTATCTCTCAAAACCAGCCTTTGTCATTATTTCTTCTCTAGAGCTCCTACTGTGATGTGGCTTTACCACTGGTTCCAAGGGAAAAGGTTCATGTATGGATTTACAAACTGCATTTCTTCACCACATTGATCCACATGGCTGTTCCTTCACCTGGATATGAGCCAGGTTTCTCCTCTCTTATTTCTGAACCATGCCAGCTCTGCTACCCTACACTTGGATTACTTCTCTCCACCTTCACAGGCCAGGAGCAATTCAGCATTTGTTCACCTGGCTATGCACCAAAATAGCTGTTCCTGGCAGGCAGACAAGTCATGCTGGTTCAGCACTTCCATTTTCTCATTTGCCACTGCTTTTTCATCAGGAGAACAAGATTGCTTTTCTGTCCTGTTCACAAGCCATGACCTCTGTGTGCCTGTGCTTATCACAGCAGGACATTTCTCCAAAGAACCAGTTTCCATAGAACTATCAACTATCTACCAATGAACATGAAGATTCATTAGTGATGTAAAACAACTACTTCCACCCCTCTACACTATTAAATAGATATTCCCTGTCTTAAATCTGTCTCCCAAATAACACAGTCCTGAAGAAGACTGAGCCTAACCAACCAAATATGATGACATTCTGGAACAGTACAGAGAAGCTGAAGAGATAGTTCCATCTATAAACAGAAGGATTGAAAGAAATGCATGGCAAATTCCAATTATTTTTGTAAAATATGTTATAGGCTATAATAAGTATTTCTATTTTTCAAGCATTAGCAATCAGGAAACTGGAGCAGGCAGGCTTTAAAAGTAAAGATTGCTGCAGGCATATTTGAACAGATCAAGTTCCAGAGGTGTATAAGGCATAACACAGCTTTTCTCAGAAGACAAGTGACCATCATAAGTTAATCAATATTAGCCTGTACCTAAGGGCTTGATTACCCAAAACTGGTGAGCAGTTTGCATGCCAGTCTGCACTCTGAGCTCTGTTGCTAGGTAGGGTTTTGATTTCTTTGGCTGGGAATAAGTGGAGGAGAATGTTGACCATTGACTCTGTTTTGATGGAGTGGTTAACAATACATAAGGGAACAAAGTTCCATCTGCTGCCTTCAACAACATGAATTACAAAGATGTATTAATATCCACTGCCATTAATTTGTGTGTTTAATCAATTGACTTTATTTGACAGGAGTCACACGCACAAATATACCCATACATATGCACAAACATGAAGATAGGGATGTGATAACAATTTTGTTTCAAAATCCATTTTTTTGAAGTGTAGAAAACTGCCATTTATATTGGAAAAGCATAAACTTGGTATATTGATCTTTAATTTTTCATAGATCATTTTCTGAAATCTTCTGCAAAGGGACAGGGAAAAAAAAATTCCAAATTATACTTAAACAATGAGTAATATAATTCAGTTCACTAAGCACTGCGTAGGTTCATTTTTTTAGAACACCCGAACCAGCAAACATACAGAAAAAACAGCCAGGAGTATTTCTTTTCCAGTTCCAGAGCAGAAAATCCCTTTGTAGAATTAAGGAAAATAGACTGGAACCATAGCTACATAATTCAAGAGGTGCAAACCTCACACGTTTGGAAGTGCACCTAAAACAGTAGGGTCTGCTCCATGGAACAAGAAACAGAAAACATTGATGACCACAAAATGAGAAGTGCATGAGTACATATGGCTGCACAGTTTTCACTGACTTCCAGTGTGCAGGTCTGCAAACAAAGCTAAAATACACTGCCTACTGTTGTTATATTCACTAGGCCTTTGTAAGCTCTGCAAAATTGGGTGACTGAGATCTGAACAGTCTGTGAAGGGAAAAAATTAAGAAATAATTCAACTTTTTACTTGTTTAGGTAAAATTAATTTACATCTTTTAGAATTTACTCCCTTACAAAAGTACTGGCAACTCTAAAATTCTTCAATTTTATAATTGCCTCAATGTTATTTGCTGCAGATGTCCTACCAAACATGGAAGATATATTTCAAGGTTTTCATTCCATCCCTGGAATTCTTTTAGGGAGGATTAAGGGTGGTTTTATATCTAGGTGCTTCAAACATCATATACACATGGAAACGGCAATGTTTATTGAATTAAACCTGTGGTCATACACTGTGTACCATGGCTGGGAACTTTCATGTGAGCAAAGACAAAGCTGGAATGTCACAGTCAGATCACCTGAGTGCGACTTTGGTAGGCAAAGTGAAAGTATTGTACAGTTCCAAGCTAAACTATATGAACAACATTTATCTGGCTTTTTAAGTTTTATCTTGAATATTTTACAAAGAACAAGGATAAACATAGAAAAGCAAAATGCTTGATTTCTTATTAGTTTTTTCAGATTTGTCCACCTCAGTTTTTTGTTAATCCCTCTTTTTTTATGCGGTGTGATTTCCTCATGCAGCAGTGATTACATGTCAGTTGCTTTGCTCTTGGTAGAGGAGCCTGCCCAGGCTGTAACACAGAACACACCACATCCTTGGCTCCAAGAGCTGTGAGGGAATGCTGCAGTGATGTGATGATTCCATACCAATACTCTGGGCAAATTAGGGAAAACTCTGAAACAGGTTTGTGTATGCATCTGCCACAAAAAGGCAATCAGTTGGCAATCAGCTCTTAAGGCTCAGCTTTCCTACATAGGTGCAGTTCTACAAATAAACGATTTATGCAGGTTAGGAATTTGGGGCATTGAAATTCTGGAATTTTGGAATTCTGCTCTGTCCTTTCTACATGGAAATAATCATAGTAATCATCTCTGGCTTTCTGAGACTAGGAAAACCCAAGAGCAACATATTCCCTGCTCTAAAACAATTGCAAACAAGTTGGGTTTTCAAAATACTTTTTTATTGTTCCAGTAAGTATTCCCATTATAATTTCAGAATGGATCAAGGACAGCACACTTAAATAAATAAACTATTGTTAAAATATGTTGAAAGACACTGTCTCCTGCATATCAAAAAATACTTTTGATACTTTAGATAAAGGAACTACTGTAAGTCTATACACAAGCAGGTATAAGAATCCTCAAGGGGGATTTCAGGGACAAACTTTAAATATGAAAAATATTCCAATAAGCACAGCTATAACTTTTTTCACAAATAATTTATTCAGCTGGTTCAGACTATAAGAGTTATTTGCTGGGGGGTTTTGTTTGTTTTTGTGGCAGCAGGCATTGATTCAATGCCCTTGATGGACAATCACAGGCACATACACAGTGGATAGGATGTATACTGCTGTTTTAAGGCTGAAAATATTTAAGAGTAATTTCAGCTATTTATGTCAGTATTTTGAACAATGCAATGAAGGAAAACCAATTTGATTTAGATTAGACTTTAACTTAGATCTATCTTATCAAAATACAACATCTGTGATAATGAAAGGAAAACTCAATAAAATAATAATTTAAAAAGTCCAAACCCAAAGCAAAACAGCAACTCTAGGGAATGATTAGGAATTAATGAGGTGCAAAATACTTTCTATCTTAATTATTTCATCTTGGCAAAGAAAACGAAACACTAATACAGATTTGGTATGGATTTGACACTTTTTCCTCTGTTCACAGGAAGTATGATGCAAACTCACATTCATAATTACACTCCTGGGTGCCTAGTTTGTAATGCTCTGAATATCATGGCAGCACTCATAAACAGATCTGAGCTGATAAACTGGGCTTTTTCACAAAAACCCAAAGTCTGTTTTCACATTTCTTTCAAGTTCCTTCATGAAATAATCTGCTTTTGCTTTTCCAGCAGCCATCTACCTGCACAAGATTATTAATACCTACAAGAAGTTGCTTTTTCTATGACCTGAGTGGCAGCTTTACTAAGGTATTTGAACTGCTGCTTCCTTAAGCCATGGCGCTCCCAGCATTATCCTGGGGACTCCACTGTGTTAGGTGGTGACTCCAGCACTTCATACAGAGAATGCTGCGTTCTGGGTGAGTCCAGCAGTAAGCAAATACGGGAAAAAATGAGTGCTGTGGGTCTTGGCACAAATTTTGTGGTTCAGTTTCTTTAAATGAGTGAATCTCTTTTAAGGATAAAAGTTTTAGTAGCACTCCCAAATTCAGAATGCATTTTAAAAACAGTTCTTGAGCAATTCCTGTTAAATATGTGGTTGGATAAATATCTCATCATTTTTATAAAATCAACAATTCCCTCATTCTCTTTGAAAATACTGGCATTTGTATTGACTCAAATTTATATGAGCTTTGATTAACATTTGCTTAAATAAATAAACTTTCTGGTTTTACTCTTGTCAAAAGCACTAGAGAAATGTAATGCACATCAAATACTCTTTCTGTTCAGACTTCACCTGAGCTAAACTATCACCCTGTTCTGGGGATTTTAATTGTACAGCTCTGAATGTAGCAGAGGGGAAAAAAACTTGACTGAATGTTTACAGTCAGCCTGCAGGGAGTAATTTTTTTAGTAAGTGAAATTTAGAACTAGGCTATAATTAACTGCTTTCCACTGACTCTTCACATGTCACTTGGAATGGAAAACTGTGACTACATTGAAAATTAAGCTTATGGATACCATACAGCATATGTGGATTTAATAAGGTTTCTGTCTAAGCACAGAAGACTTTTAGAGCTGCTAGAATACATTCCATGGTTTTTAGAGGAAATCAATGCTTATCAATAGGTTGCCAAAGTAATACTATAATACCATAAATGAAGAAATGATAGAAAGGACATTTCTGATTCTTGAGTGCTGAGGTTTTTTTATTATGAATGTCATGACTTTACATGAACTTTGCAGGAGGCTTAAGAGTTAACTAATCATAAATCAGAGTTGAGCCCACATTGATTTTCCCATCTTTGGTGGCAGAAGCCTTCCATTACAGATGAGAATACAAACTCACAGCAAGACAGGATCCGTTAGATTGAGGAATTCATGTAAATTTATTTCTATAAACTGAGACTCTAGTCTGCTTTTGTTCTGTTCTTATTGTAGCTATCCATCTACTTATAAACTTATGGTACTTTTGTAGAAACGGACTTCTGAACAAGTGTACTCCTAGTGTCAGTGTCCCTTTGTCCAGTTTTTATTTTATCCATCCATTTGACTATTAATTTTCAAATAAAAGCTCTATGCTTACATATGTTCAGCAGAAATGATTGGTGATTTTTTTGTTAATATTACTTACTGTTATTTTCAAAAAAAGGTTTCATTTTACCCCTCACAGTTCAAAGAGATTTGCTAGCTCTTCATTCATCTGCAGAGTATCCTGTCACAGTAGAAGCAGGAAATAAGGATGGAGAAGGAATGGTTTGTAATACTATGTGAGCAAAAGCACCTATGTATATTTCAGAAAAAGTGCTATTGTAACTTCTTTTTTTCTGAAAGGTTCTCCCTTCTGTATCCTGAGGGATTTGCTAAATACTGTTATAATTTTGCCTGTTTATCTTGTATTCCTTTTCCCATTCCACTCAAAAATCCAGTTGAGTCCATGGAAGCATTTTAAACTGAGGAGCAGAGTATGCAATCTCTAACATAGACTCATCCCGCCACTGTTCCATAAACTATAAATATTAGTAATGCTAGTGTCTAAAGAAACACTGAAATTATTCTCATGGTGTTTGGTGTATCTTAAATTGGGTGCCTCATGGGTTAATTGCTGCATGTGCCCTCTGCATTTGGACAGCATTTTGCCAAGGACAAAGCTGAGGACTGTGAGAGAGAAGTAAGATACAATATTATTAAAGAAGAGGTCCTTAGTGTTTCACAAATGAGATTTTCTTTGTATGAACTATATGTTATTTCACATTCAGAGCTGGTTATAACTTTGAAATTGCACCCAAAGCAACCCTAGCATGACACTTGGGGTCTTCCGAAGTACTTATAAAGAAAAAACAGCAAAAGAATAAAACAATGAATTTTCTGTTTTGCAATTGAGCTTTGCACTGCCATTTATCCCAAAACACACATCTAGGATTTAATCTAATATGGTAATCAAACCAAAGGAATATATTTTGCTGTCCATCAGTTTATAATCAGGCTGTGTAATGCACAATTAACAATTTCTGTTTCTCTAAGATTTGACTTCAGCCAACAATATATAAGCTATTTTAGCAACAGAGTTATTAAGAGATATTTTCTATTGCCTGAAAAAAAAAAACCACTGAAACACAAAACTTGTGTGTCTGTTATGGCTTTGGTATTCTTATTTATGTCATTGCTTCTCTCTATGCTCACCTTAGTAAAACATGGTGAACAAAGACCTTAAAAGGCATGATAGGGAGAATAGCCACAAAGAATCATTCCTCAGGTAAGGTCCTTTTAATTAAGGCTATTTATTTATCCATTTATGTATAATCTGTAGTACTTTTTGCCCTTTTTCTTCTTTCCGTTAGGAAGCAAGAGAATCACTTTCAAATATCAAACCAACATCATTAGTGTAAAAAAATCTCAGTGTCAGAAATGTCAAAAGTTAAGGTACCTTCCTTATTCTCCCAAATCATCTTAATATGCCATATTAGCATATCACTTTCCTTTTCTGTCCAAGACAAAATTTCAATATCCTGTTTAGATCAATTTATTGTTTTTAACATAAATCCTTTCCAAATATATCCAGTAGCTGCCCTTTGTTTTCTGATTGATCTTCTGTACTTCTGTTGTTGAAACTTCTGCTCTTTTTTTGGTCTTCTGCCTTTCATAAAGGCTTCCTATTCAGAGATATTATGTCTGATTTTTTCCTTCTCTGAACTCAGAAATATATTTGACCTTGGTGACATCCATTTACACCCTTGGCCACTAACATATCTTTGCCACAATTCTACTTCCCAGGAGTGAAGAGAAGCACATTCTTGGTCTACTCCTCGCAAAGATATTTAAAAAATCACCAGGTAGATCTACATCTTGATTTTCAAGGGCTGGTTATGAAAAACTAGCCAGAACTATATTCTCTATTTAAACAATCAAACAGTCCAGTTTGCTAATTTGTCCAATATCACAGAATAAAAGAATATGCAGAGTTGGAAAGGATCCATCAGGATCATCAAGTCCAATCTCAGGTTCTGCACAGGACACCCCAAGAATGTCAAAGGTACCAAACACCAACCTATCTTTTAAGTGTCTTTACTCTCTAGCCATTTTAGGAAAGAAATGCATTCTTTTCACAACAAAATCAAAGTTAGTTTCCTATTTATAAAATGCAGAAGAGAATAGGAACTATGGACTTTATAGTAGATCACTCCCTGAAGTGTGGTGGTTTGAAAGACTAATTGAACACACTTACCACAAACACGCTACATAAAAGAAATCCAGAGATGCAGCCCTGTGTGTCTAGATATGAGGTTTCTCAAAATTCATTCTGATTCTTCAAAGTAGAGTTCAGGTTTTCAATTTTTTTCCCAAATTCCTAGAGCACTGAAAAAATGAGGTTAGGATTCAGCTTGCTTCCACTTTAATGGACGATGCAAATAGATTTAATCAATATTTTAAAACTAAATTAAAAATGCAGACTGTCATGCATTTCTCCCAAGAGGCAATTTCATTTGTTTTAAGCACCAATCTTTCTGCTCATGTATCTGTAGTCCACTAGCATAGTTACAACTCCTTGGTGCAATAAATGTATTTGATAAATCTTTAGGAAAGGCAGAACTGATCAGAAACAGTGATTTCTCAGGTTACATTCTGAAGCTTTTAATTTGAATTTCTCTCAGATATGAACCCCACACTAATTACCTTTCAGTCTTTAATATGACTTTCTCTGCCATACCCTGAAAGTCTGTTTCCCCATCTTCTACAGACCCTGTTACACCTAAAATGTCTATATTTTTCTGATATCATTGTTCCTCAAAATCTCTTAGTAGTGCACCTGGTAGGTAAACTGTGTTTGATGAAAACTATTTAAGTCATAGAGAATATAACTCAATGTGAATAATATCACATTTCTTTTCCCTATTACTAGTTTGATGGCATCAACCTTTTTATTGCTGGAATCCCCATTGTTTTCACTTGCAGAACCCTCATACCCAAACCCTGAAGCTTCTCCACTGTCTACCTCTCCAGGTGTGCTCTCTGTTGTCATTCTCACTGCTAATATTCAACTTAATTTCCTATTTTTCATAATACAGGAAATCTTAATGCTTCCAGCTCAGCTGCACTTGAAACTCAGCTCTCTATGGCTCCTCTCTCAGTATATCTCCTCAAATCTCCCTTATTCGTGGTTTTTCTTTCTTTCAAAGCTTTTTTTCAAAGCCACATCTCTACTTTCATCTCCTCCTACACTCCTTAGCTCTGGCAAATCCATTTTCTTCACCCCCTTTCATGTATATTTCTTACTTTGTGCCACTGAATTTTTTGGAACAAACTCAATTATTTATCAAGTTCTCTCCTTCTCCTTCATCTATGGTATAAAAAAATCACCATTACTAAACATATAAGCAATTAAGGTTAGCATGAGTGCATAAAATCTTTGGCATCTCCCATCTTACTCATAAAATGCAGTTGATATTTGTGGTGGCTGGAGGTCACTTGGGGCCTGGAGGCCACACTGATCATGAAATTAGAGAGTTCTTGCTATTTGGTGAAATGAGGAAGAACATCAATAAGACTTTTAGATTGGACTTCCAGAGGGAAGACTTTGGCCTATTTAGGAGACTTACTCAGAGAGTTCCTTGGGAAGCAACCCTTAAAGGAGTCCAAGAAAGGTGGGTGTGCTTCAAAACAGAGATCTTGAGGGCACAGGAACAGACTGTCCCTGTGTGCCAAAAGATGACTCAATGAGGCAAACATCCAGCCTGGATGGGCAATGAGGTTTTGAAGGAACTTAGGAATAAAAAGAGGATGCATCATCTTTGGAAGGACGATCAGGTCTCTCAGAGAGTATTTAAGGGGACTGCTAGGGAATGTAGGAAAAAATTAGAGAGGCCAAAGCTCAGTTTGAACTAAATTCGGCAACTTTTGTAAAGGATAATAAAAATATTTTTATAAATATAATAATGGCAAAAGGAACAGGAAGACCAACCTTTGTTCTCTACTGGATGCAGGACAGAACTTAGTAACTAGAGATGAGGAGAATGCAGAAGTGCTTAATGCCTTCTTTGCCTCAGTCTTTAGTGGGAAGATGGCTTGTCCTCAGGACAGCTGTCCTCCTGGGCTGATAGAT
>VZUI01040686.1:0-74904 GCA_013401135.1 Cettia cetti
ACCGCTGCGCGCCGCGCTGCCGTACCGTGCCGTGCCCTCCCGGGCGGCCGCGGCGGTGTGCGGCGAGGAAGCGGCGCGCCGCCCCGCTCCGCCCGCGCCCCCCGCGGCCCACCACACACCCGCGGCGGGGACGAGGAGGCGGAAGAACTGCGGCCAGCGGGGAACGGGAGCGGGCGAGGTTGCGCCCTCCCAGGGTCCCCGCCCGGAGGGGAGGAGAGGGGGGGCTGCCACCGCCCATCGTGTACGGCGAGTCGAGTCCTTCGCCCCCGAGGCATTGCAGGCGCCGCGGCCGCGACGGAGGGAAGAGACGCGCATGTGGGGCCGGCCCCGCGGAGCCCCACTCTGAGTCGCCGGCGCCCCGCCGCCCAGGGACCGACGGCGCGGTGCGGTGCGCGGCAGCATGCGGCTCTGGCTGGGCTTCGGGCTGCTGCTGAGCGCCGAGCTCAGCGCCGTCTCCGCCGCGGTGAGTACGCGGGGGCGGCTCCTTCGGGCTGCGCGATCGGGTGCACACGCGGGACGCTCTCACGGGGATACGCGGGACGGAACGGGACGGGACAGGGAGCCGGCGTGGGGCGGCGCGGGGCCTCCGCTCTCGGGGCAGTGGGGCAGCCAGGTGGGCTTCGCGCGGATGCCCGGCTGCCCCGCCGCTCCCCGGGGCTGCGCCTGCCCGCCGGCCCTCCGCGGGCGCGGAGCGGAGCGGGGCGGCCGCACCGCGCGGGGATGGCAGCGGGGGTCCGGCGGGGACGGGCCCCGCAGCGCTCTCCCACGGCCCGCCACGGAGCGCCGCTGACTGGGGGGGGAATAGAAAGCACGCACCCACCCGGGACTTTAAAGTAGCGAGTTGTATTTCCACGGTTAAAAAAAACCCAAACAAACCAACCAAAAAGCAACTTTAAAAAGTAAAAAAGAAACAATATTAATGATAGTTTAGAGTTGGCTGCTTGGATTCAAAGTGCTGTGCACGCTGCCTTTGACCCCCACGATGGGCAGTAGGCTGGAGACTTGGAAGGATCCTAATGTTAATGGTTAAAATTGAATTTTGGCATCTTTCCGGATGGAACTAGATCGTGGCATAGACTTGTAAAATCGAAAGCATGCAAGTAGTCTGAAAGTTTTGCTAAGGGAGCTAATTTTATCACTGTGATAATAGCTATTAGCTGTCCTTAAGTCTAAAGGACTTTCTTTCCTGGCGCTCCTGAAGTATTTGGGCTGTTCCTTCTGTACTTCTAAGTAAAGGGCAGTTGACACAATGATTTGAAATAAGTTATCTGTTTGTGTCTCCTTGTTTCCTTGAATTTGATTAGGTTGATACTGTATTAGTGAAATTCAGGAGTGCAGAAAACTTGTCAGTAGCTCTAGACACATGGCTTTTTGTTATGCTTCCTGCTATAAATGTAAAATCTTGTATTAACATTTCAATCAACAATGGAGGTATGGGAAAGGGTTGTTTTAAGCTTTTCTGCAATTTCAGATGAAATTAGGTTCTAAAATGAATTTTGATAGGTCTGTGTGACCAATGGGATGGTAGGTATGTATTGAATCAACTGAAGTAAGCAATGTAAGTAAGTAACCACTGAAGTAAGCGTGCCACTGAACTTCTGATGTCTTGTCTTTTGCTCCTAGGTTGATAATATCAGGCTTACTGTGATTGCAATAAATCACTCCATGGTGAATCCTCTTAGGCAATTAACCCATCACTTGGCATTTAGCTGATCAAACTGTATTCCCTTAAGGTTATAATTAATTTTAATTAATTAGAGTATTTTAAGTAAATTATTTATGTTTGAGTTTGAATTTGGTATATCTAGAGATAAAAATACCTGTGAGATACGTTCGCACCTTGTGCTGTAAAGTGAAGTCATTGGGTAAACCATGACTATCAGTCAAAGACACAAAACTATGTCAGGATGAGCTGCCTATTAAAACAAGATACAAATTTTAGCAACCGTTGTACAATTTGAGGTCTTCTGTAGCAACTGTGAAGAGGGTCTCTTCTAGAAGTATCTGACATGTGCTGGATAAATTATTCCATTAAAATCAGGACTTCTTAAAATGTAACCTGAAGCTGTTAATTATATTATGAAGCTATTCTCATAATTAATTGTTCTTTGTGTGTTAAGCTGACTGCAGATTTACAGCTCCTCCTCAGTGCCACCAGAAAACACAAGTATGCAGTGGAAGTTGAGCTCCTTGCAGTTTTGTTGCCTTAGATAAACTTTCAGCTGTACATGGGTGGCCTTTCAGTCAATTCATTTCTGCTGGCATTGTCCCCAGCTCCACACTGTTGCCTGTCACTAGCAACCACACAAAAGGTGATGGAGATGGCTGTTAGCCTGCACCATACCGTGCATGGGTGGTGATCGAGAGGCTGCTCTTTGGAGATTCTTGAGCTGGGCTGATGCCTTTGCATGATTGTGGCAGAGTGGTGTGAAGCACTCTACACCTGGGCAGCACCTCCTCTGCTTTTGGAGAGCTCGCAGAGCTGACCTAGTGCTCACATTGTCCTCAGATGAACATGTTCCCACTGTTTACATTTAAAGAGTAGTTGCATTAGCAGAATATTGTGTAGTAGGGAAGGATGTAACTACTTTTTGCAGTAGGCTGAATGAGCAACCACTTTTCTGCAGGAAAAAAAAATAGTGCTGGTTCCTTCCTTCCCCAAAATATCTTTTATTTATTGGCTATTTTTTTTTTTTTAATGGCAGTTGTGCATCCACAACTGGGACCTTCAATCACAGAATTGGTGAGGCTGGTGGAGGCACCTTGGAGATCATCTAGTCCAACCCCTTGCTCAGAGCAGGGACAGCTGCAACAGGCTGCTTAATGCTGTGTCCTACTGAGTTTTGAATATGTCCAAGGATGGAGACTGCTCAACCCCTATAGGCAACCTGTGTCAGTGCTTAGTCACCCTTGAATTAAATGTTTCTTCCTATGTGCATCGTGGTTGTTCTAGGCTTGAGACTATCCATGCCTGTGAGCACATGCAAGTGTGGCAGAAGCAGCTCATGCTGTGTTGATGGTGGTGATTCTGCAGTCTGTCAGGGCTGACAGAGTGAAAAACTGTTTTTATCTCTGACATATCTGTGATTAAATACATACAAGGAGATTTGGAAGGACTGCTCTGACAGAGGCATTTGACGTAGCAAAGCCAGCCCTGAGCCAGCTACTGTCATGATCACGTGCCTCAGTACAGAAAGAGGGAGCTGCTCCGTTGCAGCTCCCACTGGTTTTAATGTGGCTATAAGGTGCCTCCAGATGTGACACTGGAAGTTTAGTGTTCTTTATTCTGATCAATTATAATGAGAATAATTAATTATAGCTAATCTGGGCTTTTGTGCTGTTCTGCCTTCTTCTCAGGAGATTAATTTTCAGGTTACAATGAGAGCAGAGTGGAAGACAGGGCAGTAGATTAAGATGTTTCCAGGTCAGGATAAAAGACTGCTCCCATGAGAGGATTACAGGAGAAGCTTGTTTTGATGGATCTCTGCAGGGGCTCTCATTTCTGACACTCTTCAGACTACCATTTCCTTTGGAGAAAGTCTGTTTCCTAACATTAGTACTGCTAGGTTGAGAGTTGACAGTGCCATGGAAATGCCTGTTTCATGTTTCACCTTGTCCATGCTGCTGCAGTGCTGGTCCTTGTGCTGCATGCAGCGGAGCGAGATCTTCAGCTGCACTTGAGCCCTGGGTTGAGTCATGCAAGTGGACTGACTGCCATGTAAACACTGATGGAATGGAGGAGCCCTCCTGGCCACCACTGCTTAGCAGTGGGCTTAGCATTCTCTCCAAGTTCCCAACCAATCTCCCTTTTCTGCTTTTAGTCTTAGTGAAATGGGTGCTGGGACAGAGCTGAGAGCGAGCTTTATGGAGCTAGTCGGGAAAGGCGTGCCAAAGCAGTGATAAAAGCATCCATAAATTTTTTCCACAAGGGCAGTACTGATTCCACTAGTGCTATTTGAGCTGAGAGTGTGGTGGCAACTGGGGATGCACTGCTGAGTGGCCCTTGGGTAAGTGCTGTATAAAGAGTGGTCCTGCATGTGGCCAGGCAGAGACAGCTCTGCTGTATTGTCCTCATGCCTTCCTTGCATCACCTCTCCTGTTTATAAATTATATTTGAGAGTGCATTCTGATACATGCAGTTAGAAGCCAAAAGCAAAAGGAATATAATTGCTTCCAACTAATCTGACCAATTTTTCTATTCTCTTTTCATTAAAAATGTGATTTACTGAGATGGAGAAGTCAGGGCACATAAACCAAGAGCAGATAAAAAGAATGACCCGGGCTTTTGGTATGTGGTTGAAGAGAAGTCGTATGACTGAGTCTGAATCATTGGTAGCACTTCACCTGGGTGTGCTTTTACTCATGAAGTAAGGCAGGGTTGGGCAATGCCTTCTGCAGCAGCTCTTGTCTAGGACTGCCGTGTCTTTGATGCTGAGACACCTATTCCCTGAGGCCATCTGACACCCTTGTCCCTGAGTGTCCTCAAGCACTTGACAATACCAAGAGCACATTTAATAAACCCTGCATGGGCACTTCTGGGGACCAGGGGACAGGCCTGGTGACTCCTTGCCCCCAAAGGAATGTCTTTATGCCTGTTGTCCTTTCTGCCAGCTTCCCCTCTCCCTCTGGCCATTTCTACAGCAGCATGGCATGGGTGCTAGAAGTGGGAGAGGAGGGCAGGATATTTGGAAACATTCACCAGCCGTGTTGGCGAGTGCAGTTTCTGAACCTCCCTGAGCAGTCATTCCTGGCTCATCTCCATGAGCTTCGCTCCTGGAGCCAGCTGTTGAGTGTCATCATACACAAGTGCATTCATGGACTGTCATCCCAAGCTGCACAATTTTTGCTTCTGAGTGTTTGTATCAAATGCCTGCAGGCCTACTGCAAGTTTCCTTACATCTTGTCTGCTTGGTGTTTATAGTCCTGGATATCACTAGCTTGTATAATGCCTGTGGTTATGCTGGATGTATATTCTGTCAGTTGCCCTGATTATGTAGAACAAGGTATCACAGCTGCAGCAGGCAGCTAAGACTATGGTTCTAAAATGTCAGAAACCTTTAGGGACAGGCTTAGGAATATTGTTCTTTTTATAGAACTAGACTAAACAAAGGAAGATTCAACAACCTCTACACAAGAATAAATTGACTTACTTCATCAGTGTTTGAAAGTTGCATAGTACACCCTTCCCAGAATTTCCGCTGACTTTCCCATCATAAACACTTAACACCCTAACACTTCGCAAGATTTTTGATTGACGAGAAGAATTTGGGAATGGGCTATGGCCTGAATGGAAGAGCAACCTGTGGCTGCTGCAATATAATGATGTTTGTGGGAAGATAAACTTTCGATTTCTTTGGGTTATGACTGGCTGGAATTATTCTTGGTGATTTAGTACATCAGAGAGTATGTGGCATTAACCCTTCAAGAGTCTTTATATAGCAGTGTCTTGGACAATATGTCAGTAAAATATAAGACACATTAAAACATTATCAATATGTAATTACTACCATTATGCTGTTGTAATCTGAGGTGAGTTACAGTAAAGAAATAGGTGAATGTATTCTTCATGAAGAGTATAACTAGTACAAAAACTAGTCCATTTTTATCTTCTGGCATGTACAGTTATAGGATGAAAAACTGACTTTTTAATCTTCCTTTATCTCTGACATAACCTCTTCCAGAAGGAGGAGCTTGAATAAAATTTCTAAATTGAAAAAGGAAAGCACAGTGTATATGTTCTACTATACTCTGTTCAGCTCAGAGCTCACTTTTTACCACTTTGGTATCTCAAAATATCTCAAATATGCATTTTTTAGGAAACCTCTTAACATTGTGTGCTTTCATTATATTTCCAACATGGGCAAAAAAGCATTGTAAGCCTTAATGTTATATTAGCTCTTCTTAGCTTAGGTGTTTGTGTGATGGTGGTAGGAACTACTCCTGTTCACCTCTGATTTGCCAAGTTACCAAGCATCTGAAAACCTGTACTTATGGGTTCCAATGAGAATTGTAGTTCTGCTTTTACCCTGTGCTGCTTTGTTTCAGTGACATCAGTGCAGCTGTCGTGCAAGGTGCTGAGGCCTGGGTGCAGACAGGAGGTGCTGTAGGACCCAGCAGCTGGGGAATCTTGGATGGAGATGAGTCAGCCTCACAGCCAGCGAAAGAAGTTCCCTTTTTTTGCCTTGTCTTGCCTTACAGCCCCATAATAAAAAGGTCATGTCAAAAATGAAATGAGGGAAGCCAAAGAAGAGCTGGAAAAGGATAGATTTCCTTCTTAATTTTTTTCTATATGTTACCTTCATATCTAAAAGAATGCTGTTCTCACACATGTTCTGAAATAAATGGTGTAAGATTTTCCATGAATGTGCCAACTTAATTTATAAAATTTTAATTGTGTTTTTAGCAGAGCTATTCAGCTACTTTTATGGAATTTCTTGTAAGCTAAAGGTTTCTTTGTGTGGATTCAAGAGAATCACTAATCATACTCTGTTCCCCTCCTTTCCTATGCTTTTTTTCTCTCTGTGTGCATGCGCTGCCTTCACCTTTACTGCTGCTGGCAGACAGCCTCTTTCTTGCAGGGTCTGAGGAAGGGTGTGCTTCTTCAACAGAACAATGTGAAGGACAAAATACAAAGTGCTGTCAAGTGTGTGGAGTAAACAAATTGCAAAGTAATAATTAAGTTTCTTTCATCTTTTTGTGGCTTTCATCTGCTTGTAGCAGTGACAGAGAGGCCACATTTTGACATGCAGGTTTTTAAGATAGCTGAGAGGGAAGCAGCAAAAGAAATTATATGAGTAATAAAATTAATCCAATGGTTAATTTAATACATTGAGATTGGTAGGAAACACTAGAATATTTTAATTAAAAATCAAGTGAGTTTGGTCATTTGCATCCAGAAGAGATAGAGCTTTTTGTAGAAGTCTGAAGCATGGTACAAACTATCCATTATCTTGTCTGTAGATAATGTATACCTTGTTAAAGAACATTTCAAATGCTATAACTGGGAAATAGAAAGTTTTTAGGTAAAGTCTGCCACACCCCTGGAGACTGCTGCTCAACTGTTGAAGTGGGAGCACAAGAGATGTGCTGAGTAGCTCCAGTTTGCAAACTGCCCTTCAACTCTGAATTGAGATAATATGGAAGCCACAAATCAGGTTTAGATGTTGAACTTTATTGAAAGGTGCCAGAAGTCTGGTGGTATTCCCTAACATTGCTAGAAAAACAATTATGTGAGGCAAGTAACATTCATCTCCTCTACCACCTTTAAACAGCAGTGTCCAGCCTTGTCTCTGCCCGTGTGTATCTCAGCTGCTGTGGGATTTATAATCTCTCTGGCACCATGGGAGGTCTGAGGTTTCAAACTTTCTTCTAGTCAAGATGCCTTCTCTATATGTCTTCTGTACATGTGGATGTTGTCTTAACACTGGGGAATAAATGTGGTGGAGCATTTCTACAGCATGTGGTTTAGCGGGAGAATGAGTTCTAATTCATCATAGTCAATGATCAATGCCATTTTTACATAAGGATTCTTCCTACAGATAATTCACATTGGAAATTCATAATGGAATATGTAATCTTTCATGCAAATAACCACTAACTTAGTGGAAAATAAATTGTTTTATTAGCTGGTTCTCTTTTAGTAGATGATTTATGGGGTTCTTAGTTTAGTATACAGGGATCAGAATGAGAAAGGCTCTTTCTGTTATTTTTTTCTTTGTCATGACAAATGTTTCAGGTGTAGCTAAGGGATAGAACAAATTAGCCCATTTTCACTTGATAGCTATGTGCTGACTAGATATTGTAAGTCTTTTGGTCTTACTAGTCCGGTTGTTTATCTCATGGAAGAAAACTTGTTTTCTAGTCTAGAAGGAAGACTTCTGTTGAAATATTGGTTAATCTAAAAAAATTAAAACGAACTCTAAGATTGTAATGAAACCCAAATAAGGCTGAAAAATTACACTGGTAAGGGCTGATGGGCTATAAAGAATTAGAACAAAAGTTTAAAGAGAAATTAGTGCATTAATAGTTTGTATTCATAGTGCACATATTAAGGGAAAAATCTGCTACATGAGGGTAGATTCAAGCATTTCAGGAATTTTCATATTGTACTTGAAGCTTGTCCCTTTTATGGCAATGGTAAGTCAGTTATCTGCTAGTAGAATAAAAAAGGATGAGTTGAGCTGCCACAAAGCCAAGATACATGTTCAAACACTAATTGTGGCCAAAACTCAGAAGATTTTAGCTGTAAATACATGTGTGTGTTTAGCAGTTTGTTAGAATAGGCAAGGAAGACAAAAAGCTACACAGGTACTTGTAATGTAACAGCTTTACTTGAGAAAATGATGATTAACTTTTTTTTTTTTTTTTTTTTTTTTTTTTTTTTTTTTTTTTTTTTTTTTTTTTTTTTTTTTTTTTACCTGAAGTGTATTGACTGGGGCTGTATCTTTGTTAAGAGAAGTTGCATGTTTTGGAGTCGACACGGACACTTCTAGAGGAAAGCAGGGAATAGCAAGAGGCATAAATGAAAGTGATAAGAAAGTGAAAAGCTTAACATTATCCTAGGAAGTCTATGTTTTCATGATGTTTGTTTTTTTTTTAATGGCACAGTAATTCTGAGGAGTCTAGGGTGTATGACTGATTCTGAGGAGTCAAGGCTGCATCTCCAGGGGCCAGAGTGGAAACCAGGGCAAGAAAAAAGGTCAGAAAAAAGGGAAAGAACTAAGTGTTAGAGCCCTGCACTTAGTTTTGCGTAGCTGGACAACAGCTGTGGGAGCTGGCTCTTGGTCTTGGCCGTAGCCACCAGTTGTGGGGACCCTCCAGCTGGCAGTCCCAGCCTGGAAGGGGCTGTTCTGTGATTGTTACTGGTAAATATCAGCTGGGAGAAGACTTAGACATGGAATCTAGTGCTGTTAATTCTTACGCAATGTAATCCTACTGTCTGTGACTTTCTATTGCTATTTTAAAACTTTCTTCCCAGTATGGACCTTGGTGATCCAGCAAATGTTGTACCAGTGCCTAAAGTCATTGGGTTAAATAATGTCTCGGCTCACGCCCTTGAGAATGCCAAAATAATAGTTCAAATCATGCAGAAAAGTAGATCCATCTTTCTGGGAACATGTCTTTGAAAATGTGCTCTGATTCACACTGGTAGGACAAACAGTGGATGCTGATTTCTGATGCCTTTTCCAGGAATTATGTGCTTGGTTGGGACAGAGCTTGTGATTTTAAATGGACTGGATGTGTCATAAGCATTGAAAAGCTTTGAACGGCATCCTGAGATGTGCAGGCAGGCAACTGCTAACCTTGTAGTGATTGTAGCTCAATGCCCTCTGTCCTGCCAGGTGCAGACTCATTTCCTCAAAGTTGCTAATAATTTCAGCTTCCATTTAATTGATTTTTAGAGTAGTCAAAGAGGGTATGAATGTGGAAAGGTTTTTTTCTGGAGTATCAAGGAGACCAAGGAAGATGATGGTGACTGGACAAAGCTAAAAAACTGCACAGGTCAAAAATTAGAAAGATTGTTTTGTGAGAATGCTTCCGTGTGCTGTCGTTACAAGAATCATGTTTTCCTTTTAGTGCCTTCAAATAAAATCTTTAAAGGAGCAAGCCTAGGAATTGATTGCCTTTTACCTATTTGTGTTCCCACAGCCTTTGCAAAGGTAATATATACACTAAAATGTACACCTACTGAAAGGTGTTTGTTTTAAGGGTCTTCCTTGCATTCAAAAGAACTTTATCATTGATAGCACAGGAGCTCCTGATGCTAGAATTGATTTGGCAATGTGAAAGCTAGAGGAAAAGCTCTGTTTGGTCCTCTAAATACACTACTTTGGATGCTGCCAGGCCTGCAGAAAATGCAACTGTGCAAAACACAAGTAGGATATTATCGAGATTAACTGACCCTGTGTTAAGGCCTGAGATAGCATTTACATGGTCCTTGCCTAGTGGGCACATTATGGTTTTGGTCCAGAGATTGCAAATGAACTATTCTGTGCACAACTTTAGTTACTCACCCACTATAAGACACATCTGTGCATTGACAGACATGCACATCTGGACTTTATTTCAGCAGAAGACTTTTTATATTTGTTCAATATTAATACATCAATATCATTTATTTTAATAGTATTGTGTTGGTTATAATTAAATAGAACCAATTTTACTTGCAAAATAGAACAGCATGCAGAATTTAATGCAATGCCAAAACAGTTTGTGTAGTGAGTGTCTTTTGTTGAGCTCAGATTTATTTCAGCTGGACTGTTATCCCATAGCATATGGTTAACAAGCAATTCTTTGTATTTTGAAAATCCCCATTCAACATCATAGATTAAAGTCTGAACATTTCATGGCCAGTATGTGAAAACTTCTATGTTTCCCTCCCTGGGCCCTCTCAGATGTGTGCCATGATTGGAAGGGTATTGGGCAATTACATGGGATGGGTTTGCACATGGCACGGTGTGGGTCTGTATTGTCCAAGGGAAATTGTGAAATTGATTGATATGGGAGGCTGCACGTATGATTATGTCATGCTGGGTGTTGTTTTGGTTAATACCCCTACTTTTCTGATAAATGTGGTTCAGCTGTCTAGAAAAATATTCCATAGTTCTGAATCCAGAGATATATAAATCACATCAAATCAGTCTTGAAAATAGAATGATATTTTTTGCAAAGTTGCACATATTATTGCACGAGGTACTGGTGAAAATAATTGAATGTTGTGGTGTGCTTAAAGCATGACCCCCTTATATGAGTTTTTATACCTGAGGACAACCGATGAATTTCTGTTATGCTATGTAAAATGTAAAGCTTTTGTTCAAGACCACTTATTAAAACAGAATTTGTAAGTTTGCATTTAAAGTAATCTGTTTCTTGTGACTATGCTGTTTGCTGTGTTTGAAAGTATAAAGTGCAGAATTCCTGTGCTTAGATTTATAGTATTAGATGGAACCTGCATTTTTTAAACCTGAGTCACACCATGCTAAAGGCAAAGTTATGATGTACATTCATAATTAACCTATCTCATAGTTGTCACTGATGCTGGATAGTGATTTGTGTGTTTCCCTAAGTACCAATTGTTATTATTCTGATAGCCCAATATCAAGGGATATAATTGATAGGAATTAGTCATTTGACTAAATGTTGGTGCTGATGCTTCAATATCTGACTTACAGCAGGAATTATTTAGTGAACCATTAAGTGTAAAGCTGGGTCTGTTTTTGGAGAAGCCATCAGCTTCTTTAGACTGGTTATTTACCTGCCTTCATTGAGGAAGGTGGAAAAGGGGTGGGACTGTAAAAGAGTAAAGGCACTTTGCATGTTATCATGAAGTGCTGAGGTAGCAGCTGGGTGAAGAAATAATTTCTAAGTATATTGTCTGGGAAATGCCAACAGCTACACTTTGCCATTCCCCTGTGCCTTCCTGTGTGTGCTGTGCTCCCTGGGGGACAGATGGTGTTTGAGCCTGCTCCTTGCACCTGCGTTACTGTGGTGTATGGAAAAGATATGCCAGCTTTTCTTTCTTGGCTGGTGCTTCCTACACATTAAGCCTTGCAGATGAATCAACACAATTTGCCTTTTACCTGCTGTTAGCACCTGCATTTGAAGCTGCTGAAGCTTGGATGTGCAGGAGCAGCAGAACCCACTGCCCATCATCCCACAGGAGGGCAGAGGAGTGCATATCAGCTGGTGGGCTGTACATCCCTACAACCCTTCACCTCTTCCTGTGAGCTCGAGGACGTCCAGTGAGGGTCCATCATTGCCTGCCCTGCTGGGACTGGAGAGGTTTGCTCTCCAGTGGAGCCTGAAGCTGCTCCATCCCTTCCTGAAGTTGCCTTTGAAGCTGAGCTCTCCAGCTGACTGTCAGTTGCATCCCCTTCAAAACCTACGGGCCATGAGAAAAGGGAGGGAACAAGCTGTAAAAAAGCCAGAAAATGCCAGTAAGATCTATGTGTCTTTTCTTACTGTTAAGGGTTTTCAACAATTCATTTATGGCATGAGAAATTGCTTTTGTTACTGAGGAATTATTACATGCAGAGAAACAGGCTAGTGGTCTTGATCAGCAGAGTAAAAATGAGTTTCTTTGGCTTGGTTGCTTAAGGATGATTTTATCTTGACAGGCCAAAAGATGGAAAATAGAGGCTGGTCAGGTGTTCTGTGCCTCTTTTCCTCCCTTATAACCAGCCTTGCCCAGTTCCCCAGACTGAAAGTCCAAAATGTTATGTCTGTAATCACTTCATTTTTTCATGCTTGTTTCAATGTTGGGGCTTAGTGATGATGAGCATATCATCACTTCCTAAAAACTCAGTCAATTAAAATATAGCACATGAAAATATATGCTATTATGTAATGTTGGGAAGCCACTAAAAGCTTCTGGATGTGTTGACAGGTGAGAAACTACTTAGGTGTTGTGATCAAGGTAAATTACCAAGGGAAAAGTATCTCCTTAGGGTCTCTGTTGAGTCATCAAAAAGATTTTTCTTTTTTTTTTTTTTTTTTTAATAAAGACATTAACAGAAGAATGTTACCAGTAGAGTACAAGACAACCTTTTCTGTATAGTTTGGCTTAATTATTCCCACTGTTAAGTGAACACTTCAAGCTACCTTCAAACGTGGTGGGTGTATTTCTTGGTACCCTAAGTTTTTCTCCTTGTTGTAACTCTACCATTGTCAAGGAGATGGATTACTTAGTGGTCTTTTATTCCAGAAGTGATTGCAGGAGAGAGAAACTAAGAATGTAAAGTTGACTGAAACCCCAAATTTTTGTAGCTGTTCCCAGCAGGTTTATTATTTCTGTTTTTTTAAGACAGTTGGTACAGATCACAACATTTAAAATCTGTGTGAAATGCAGGAATACATATGGGCTTTTTTTTGGAGAAAAAAAATGCAGTCCAAAAGGAGTAAAAAAATATATATTATGTATACATATTTTTGTCTTAGAAGAGGCAGTAAAGTAATTGCTAGGGTAATGAAAATGTATTACCACTGCATTTATATTTATCAGAATTTTTTCTGAAATTATAAATAGTTTGAATAAACAACTTCATTTTGGAACCTGCAGTATCAGCCAAACACAATTCCTGTACACTGCAGTCTGTACTATTCTCAGTCCTGTGCAAAGTGTGCTGTTGTGTATTGGCATATTTGTTTTTTGACTAAGTTTTTTTTACCAGAAGCATCTCCTTTATGTTTATTACTGAGTGAAATACCTATGCACATACTTGTTTCTAAAATCTTAATTTCTGTTTAGAAGTTACTTATACTGACACTTTACCTTTTTCAGCATTTTCTTTTTCTCTGTTCTAGACTTATGCCATTGGTGCATGGAAATATGTTCTAGTAGAACCCCCTCAGTATTGCATGTAATATTTGAAAGTATTTTATCATTCATTCTTGGAAAAATATCTAGTATGGCTCATTCATTATAGGACTAAGAAATGCATTATGCATAATGGTGATAAAACCTCATTTTGATAAGCAGTTATCTGTTGCAGATACTATTTTTTCTTTTTCCCTCGCTCCATTTTTTTTTAATTCAGGAAAAGTGTGATACCCTCCTGCCTACTCTTCCAACACCTTTAAAACCTGTGGAGAGCTCTCACATCTAAGTGAGGACCATGGATTTTGATAGATAATCAAAGAAGAATTAGAGTTCCAGTGAATGTATTTTCCCTTGTCAATAAAATTGTATTCTGATTTAGTGATAAAAATAAAATGGTGGTTTTTTTTTTTTTTTTTTTTGTTCTTTCAGGTTAAATTACAAACTTTCTCCCTGTGCAGTCTAAGGTTTTATTTTCCATTTCACTTTGTTCACATGCTCATCAGACCTTTTTAGATACAGACATTGCATCCTGTCCAGAGGTAGGGTGTATTTCAGAAGCAAGTCTCCACTGGTGCCTCTAGACATACACCATGTTCCATAAACCCCTTGAGGGCTGTCATTTTTTATCTGAAGGTTCCAGTGCAATCCTTGTGTCTCCATTGGTTCCCCTCCCTCTGCACATCCACCTGCTCTCTCAGCTACAGGCAGGATTGCAAACAGGTTCAGGTCCTGCAGCCTGAAGGGATGAATCTGGCATATTTGTAAGGAGCTTGGCCCAGTACCAACTTGGTACCTTCCTTTCCCCTTCCCCTTTTCCCTTTGGTGCTTGGAAGGAACTCTCCTCCCTGAGCAGCTCCAGCTGCTGCCTGATGCCCTGTCTGAGCAGATGGCATGGATCTCTAGCCCTAGAACGCTGTTCAACTGCTTGTCTCATTCCTGTCCAAGGATGAGGTGAACTTGGAGCTGATCTGGTGGGCTGAGGGAAATGTTGCAGGCAGTATCTAGTGCAGCTGTGGGTGAGTGTGGCCGAGTTCACATGTGGGAGCAGAAATCCAGTCCCTATTTTGCCACAGGCTGCTTTGGCAGCCCTAAGGCAGTATTTTTAGCTTCCCTGTGTCTCCCTTTGCTAAAAGTAAAGTAAGGAGAGCAAAGCCTCCTAATATTCAAAGTAAGACAGCAGTTGTGTGATATTCTGTGATGGAGATTGTACAAAGCTTGAAAATGTGTAATAAAAAGGGATTGGATGGAGATTGAAGATTAATGTCTCAGTATCATCAGCTTCAGGAATAAAAGGAGTTCACACACTCAAAAGTTGGCAGCACACTGGCCCTCATGACCTAACATGTAACTCTGGGTTGCCAAGCTTTTTCCTGTGTTGGCCCTGCTCTCATTTTAGGTGTTTCTGCAGTAACCACAGAGACAAAAACTTTAAATACAGAGGCTAAATATCAGAATGGGAAAAAAGACAAATGATCAAGGGGAATTTTGTGATGGGTTCAGGATAGCATACCAGATTAACTTGGGATTTCCATCCCAAGTGTTTTTGGCTATGTCTCTCTGGTCCTCTTGGAGCACAAAATAATTACAGTGTATTTAAAAGCATATTTTCTAAACTGTTCCCACTTAGGACCCCAAGATAAAAAAAAAAATCTTGTTTTTTTTCTACCAGAACAGGAAAGTATTCACAGAATTATTTAGGTGAGTAAAGGTAGAGGAGGAAAATAAAAGTAGTAGAAAAGCTTTAAATCTGTGTACCTTATGATGCCCACCAGTTTTTATGAGGTAAAACCAGCCAAGATCTCCATATAAATTTATTTTAATGATTTGAAATAGTCTTTTGGAAATGGAAATTTTAACTTTTAAATTTTTTTCCAGTTTAACATGGAATTCCTGTCCAGTGAAAGAAGGGGAAATGAAGTAAATGAATAAAGGAAAGGCTTGCCAAGCAACGATAAGCTTTGGATTGTTGTAAATAACTGTAAAAAGTTTAGTGTCATTATAGGAAAATATGTTACCTGTTCTCCTCTCCTACACTGCTAACTGAAATTAGAGGGGACTGATTTTATTCTTTACAGTTGAATTTACAGCATTGTACAAGACAGGGAATCCAGGCTGTTCTCAGCTGGATAACAAACAGTAGAGCTATTCTTTTGGTCTGAAAACCCTGACCTCGTAGGGAAAAGTGATCCAACTGCTTCCAAAATAGGCACATCTGTATACTGTAGTACTTTGTCTCTCAGGGATACTTGATGTGTGCTCCACCAGTTGAAAAATGGGTGAGGTAAATGTAGAGTTCCAGAATAAAAGGCATGAAACTACACCTAATCCCAAAAATTTTAGGCATCCCTGGGTGTTTTTTATTTAGAAAAGTTTGTGTCAATCTATTTTAGGAAGTACAGCAGACAGCTTCTGTTCTTCATTCTCCTCGCTACTTGTAGTTTTTGGTGAGCACTTAAATACTTTACCTGCAGTAAATGCACTTAAAATATTAAATCACTCTATTGCATCATTATGAAAATAAATTTTTCTGTATTCAGAAATTGAGATGGAAATGCAAAGTAAGCATCCAGTCAGTTGACTTCACTCTCATTTTGTGCTGAAAATGCAATGTTTTTGAGATATCCAGAAAAAAACATTGAAATATAAACGTGGTTATAAAGTAGGGATGGATGTGATTTGACTTTTGTAAGCACTTTTTTTTACTTGTAGACTGTTTTCCACGTGGAGTTGAATAGGAGAGCTCCTTGCCCCAGTAATATCGGGTAGCAGTGGAGTAAGTATTGCAGGGACCCATTGGTGGGGAAAAAGATCTACTGCCTTTCCCTAAAGTGTAATAAGAGCAAGCAGCCTTCTGAGCAAGCCTTTGTGCTGCCATTGCAGCAGGATTAGGAGAATAGTTAACCACACCAGCAAGGTATTGGCAGTGAAGGTTTTTGGTCTCTGTTGTGTTTTGTGATTAATTTAGCAGGGTTGGACAGAATAGGGAGGCAGGTTGGACTGACTTGCTGGCTGATGCTGGAGGGCTGTGTCCCACCGGGCTGCCAAAAGAGACATTTGCACTCCTTTTTCTCATGTGTGTCAGAGTCAGTGATGGTTTTGCTGTGAGCTGTAGCCCGTTTCAGCCCGGCTGGTTGCCGGTGTTGGCTCCTGGAAGGGCCGGCCGGCCCTGCTGGCACCGGGGAGCAGCGGGACCGCGGCCAGACCGCAGCTGTTAACAGCGCAGCGACCGGGGCTGCGCTGCGCACGCTGTGCTAGCCACAGCTTCAGGGGCTGGGTTCACCTCAGAGCTGCACTCACCTGCAGCAGGGGCAGACCATGAGTGGGGTGACCTGTCACGGCCAGCTATCAACCGGCTTCTGCAAGCTGCAGCCTTGCTTCATCTCTAGCCTATTTGTATGTGGAGGGGCAGTGGCCGTTCAAGGCACGATGTATAGTCAAATGCACTTCCTTCTCACCACTGGCCATGTGCTGACATATTAATATGTCTTCCTGAAGAGAAAATGCTGAAGAAATATTCTGTTTTCATAGTCAAACTCTGTGCAACCTAAACATGGGCCCCTTTTTGCATCATTCTAGCCTTTAATTGCTTGATGGGTTTCACAGGATCACATCTTATTCAATACATGGAACAGAATGTGCTCTCTGAGCAAGGGGAGATGCAGGAATTTTTGCCTTACTCTTCACTTTCTGGACTTGTTTCTTACTTGAGGTCTAATAATCATGTTGTGCTTTGAAGGCAGAATAAATGCATTCAGCTTCTCATGAGTTTCCTATGGCATTTATCACAGTAATACCTGAATGTTTTGAGAAAGCATGTGCTGAATCTTATATGCATATTCCCCAGAAGGAAGGAAGGACTGAGTGTGTTGCTGCACTCAGTTTTTTTATCCCAGTCTGCCTGTGCAAACCAGAGTGGTGCTTTAACCTTTCCTAAAGCTATTCGGTGACTTTTTGGGAGAGGAAGCCTGAAGAAGGTGATGTCAAAAGTACCTCCTAATTAGCATTCAGTAGCATTTCATAGTCTGCTTTTAACACAGTAACTTCAGCTGAGGCCAGGACTTTGAGAAAAGATCCAACACTAAACATGTAGAAAAAATGGGGAATGTGTAATTAGTGAATGCCTATGAAAAGCATGGAAATGATTTGTGCAGTGTCTTCAGTTGATTTCAAGGGAGAAGCAGGGACAGAATCCCATTCTCCAGGGCTCCAGCCTTAACCAGGAAATATCTTTCCAGTTGTCTGTCTCAGCTCTCTGTGCATCCTCCACTACAGCAGCAACCAAGCAGCAGACATGCTGGCAGTCTGCTTTAGGATTGTAGAGACTAGTGCTGAGATTTCACATTCTCCATATTAAATGGGTCTGAGTAGGGCTGGTGCTGGCCAGGGATAGCCATGCTCTCTCACAGCTCATGCCTACTTTCAGAAAGGATAGCTATTTTCTACCAGAGTTCCTTGCAATGGCTTGCCAGGCAGGAGAAATGCAAGGCAGCTGGGGTGATGTGACCTTGGCTGGACCAGGCTGGTGTGGAGGCCTTGGGTTGCCTGAGAGCAGTAGTAATTTAATGAGTGCAGCCTGTCAGGAGAGCAAAAGAGCTGCTTGAGAAGAAAGGAACCTTCTGCTCAGTGCAGGCTTGTATGGAGCTTTCACAGAACACCCTTAATTTACATTTCCTAACTTGCTTTAGCTTGGAAGAAGAAGATTGTAGATTTAAAGCCTCCAGAAATAATTCAAAGAACAAAGTAAGTTGTTCTAAAATAAAAGTAATTATTTTTCCATTTTGACTCTTTCAAGAAAGACATTTTTTTTCCTCCTATCTTAAGGTTACAAAGTGTAGCTGTGTCACAGAGATTGTGATGAGAGGTACCAGTTCCCTGCTGTTTTCAGTTATTCCATCACTTTCTCAGGGCGGGAGAAAGGTGTGGTGTTTAAAATCCTTTATGAAAGGCTTCACAGTTACTTACTGAAAGCAGTGGTGAAATGGAAATTAATTTCCTGTGTCTCATTCAGGCTACAGTTTGGTCCAGCAAATACACTGCACTCTTGCTTCTTCCTTCTCATTTTCTCAGCCCAGTCTCTTTCACCTGACTGTATTGGTTACTTTCCACTTATATTACATATTTATCTTACCTGTCATCTTTTTTCTCCTTGTTCTTCTTGCCTTAATAGTCTGGCCCCCATGTATTTGACTGTAATTTCAGTCTTACCCATCTTTCTTCACATGAAACCATTTGACCTTACATACATAGGCAGGCCTAACAGCTTTGTCTGTGTTAAGCAGGAAAAGAGTAGGCAGCAAACTACAGGTTTTGTGTATATTTGAGTATTTTGCCCTTTCAGCTGCTGATGAGCAGGACTTCCCAGTTTACAGCTGCCTAATCTGTTTGATTACAAATGCTTAGTCTGTGCTCCTCATTTGGTGTTCTTCCTTTTGTTGAACTATTGCCAGATATAATTCATGTGTCTGAAAACATGGAAGAGTTCATGGAACAACTGTCTTTTTCCCTGGAAATAGTTCAGTGGGCTTTTGCTATGGCGGGGTTCTGTGTTGTGTTTATCTCTGTCTCCTTCTAAGCTTAAAATTACCGTGAGAAAATAAAAAGGTTAGATGCTGCAGGACTGCCTTGCAAACCTGCTTTCTATGTCATGAATATGGAGCTTTTAAAACCAGCTAAAAGCTTTATTGAAACAACTGGAGAATGATAAAATCTATGAGTTCAGATGAAGCAATGGTGAAACAGCAATATGGTTATTTTTAGGCCTTATGTAGACAGATGCAGGCTTTTGCAACCTGCTTTGAATTATCTTTGATAGTAGCAAGTTAACTGTGTTAACTGTGTAAAACTTAAAGTTTTCCTAAGCATGTTTCTCCTTAGAGAGTATCCTTCAGAAGATCAGTGCTGGCACTGTGACAGGACATGTCCTCCTACACATGGTGCTTTCTATGCACTGTTGTTAGCAGGTGCCCCAGGCATCTACTGGTGGCAATTAACACCTCAGAAGTAATCATAAACTTGGTGTGCATGATACATGTAGTAACCACACAGTGTATTGGGAGATTGTTCTGATTATCTGTTTAAAGTGGTAATTAATTTAAAAAAAGTCTTAAGTTGTACAAAAAGATCATGGTATGCCTCTTCTGAATAAAGTGGTTTGATGGTGTGAAGCTGGATAAGCAGTGTGATATAATTTTATATCGCATTTAGAACAAAAAGAAATGTGTAGTTTTCAATCTGCTAATAAGCTGAGCAGAAGTGCAGTAGAAGGGAAAAATTAGGAAGGTTGAGTGTAAATTAGAAGCAGGTGTTTTATAGCTTGCACATTCAATAATTTCGAAGCTTAACTAAAAAGCAGCCTGTTATTTCAGTGAGCTTTAGTTTAGATCTTGAACATTGGGCTTAGGGCTGTACTAAGACTTAGAAATGAAGAAGGAAGCTATAAGCAACCTGACAGCCAGGAGTGCCTACTCCACAGGAATTCTGTGTTCTGATTTTGCTAAATGGGGTCAGTAAATATTGATGAATAGTTGCAGGTAGGTATCATGGCATATACATAGTCTAAGAATTACTAAAAAGTTCAAGGAATTATGGGATTGGCTGCTTTGGCTACTGTTGGTGATTGAACAAGAATTGTTTTCCTTTTATTCAAAGTGAACAAATACTAGGATTACATCATGTCTTTTAAACATTTATGGGTGTTATGACTTCCATAATGCATAAAACTGCAAGAAAAATAAGTTGTACTTCTTGAACAGCAAGATTTAAAATTCTCACTGTTGGTATTTCATTCATTTTTAGGACCAGTTCTTTTTAAAGAGTTTTGCTTTTAATATAAATGATCAATTGTTTTACATTTTCAAAGGAATAATAATGGCATTGTGTTGCATTCTAGATAGTTCCGAGTTTAGGAATGCGACTTTTATTTTTAAGGTTGCATGGGATCTCCCAAAGGCATTTCACTTTTGACCTTTAGATGAAATAAATGGATGTTCCCTCTTTGTAAAATGGACAGAGCCTGCTGGTGGAGTGCAAAGGCATTTCTTATTTAGCACAAAGTCAAGCTTTATATGAGGAATTAGATATACAGATTAAGCAACAGTACTAAAATGAAGTAATGCCAATATAATGCCAATCTTGTTTTCACCCTAAGTAAGTTTACATTCTTAGACTCAGACTGCTAATATACATCTGTGTGGTTAGCTCTGCCTTTAGCTTCTTTGGTTCTAATTTTCCATTTACAATTTTGTAGCAAGAGATGCCTGTGCATGTATGTGTGTGCTGAGGGTCAGGCTTTATTCCTGCCGAGGTCTGGGATATCTCTATCTTGAGGTAGTGCATATATTTGTTAACAGATATGTCTAGCTTTCACCATAGAATTGTTTTGATTGCAGGTGGTGAGAAATAGGTAGATACCTAGATTAAGACTTCTGCAGTACATAAATCTTAAACTTTTGTCTTCCTTTTATTATGGTGTTTCTAACATGGTAATTCTTTCAGCTGTTCTACAGGGTACTGTAGATGCAATAGTTTTGTGTGGCATTAATTTTTAAAATAAAATTTGTGTGCTATAAATGGATTTTATATGCTAGAGAAAGATGAATAAAGAAATTATCATACACTGGAAGCAGAAGATGAAGAGATTTATTGTGATGCTCAGGAATCTGTAAAAATCCATTCATAGCTGTGAACCAGCTTTTTTGAAGTGCAGAACCAATCAGGAGGAGCAGGCTCTGGGCTTGGCAAGTGGTTTGTCCAGCTTTCCAGCAGTGGGATATGGCCTTGAGGGGCGACCATGGTTTCTCTTGACAGTCCTGGCCACCCCAGAAGAACTGTATGCAGATGAGCAGTGCTGGTGATCACTTGTCCTGGCTGGGGATGTGGCCAGGCTTCTTCAGTTTTGATCGAACAGT
This sequence comes from Cettia cetti, assembly GCA_013401135.1. NCBI lineage: Eukaryota > Metazoa > Chordata > Aves > Passeriformes > Sylviidae > Cettia > Cettia cetti. The sequence goes on from VZUI01040686.1 coordinate 21,226, forward strand.
GCCACAAAGAGGAAGCAGGAATGTTGTTTCCAGTTATTTACTGTACATACGAAGTAGGTCAAAGTGGTGTTGAAATGTCTACTTCCATTTTCAGGCACCTGGTTTAGATGTACCGACATCTAAAGGATGACAAAACTTGTCAGCACCCTTCCTCTCTCTCACCTCACTTCTGCTGGACCTGCATAGTTGAGGGAAAAGTAAAGCAAAAATATTGTACAGATAAAGTATTACTCACTCACCCATAAACTGTTGCTTTGAATCCCAAGTAGTATTGTATGGGGTAAAGTATATCCCATGGGAAGAGTGTGGCACCTCAGTGCTACATGCCATGCATTTGTTTTTTCAGGAAAGTTATAAATGAGGTTCAGCATTGAAGTGGAATATTGTTCAGGTTTTTTTTTTTTTCTGCATATTTAGGTCAAAATCTGAATCTTGCACAGGCCCCTTTTCACTGAGATGCAGGACATTTGGGCCTGAGAGGCATTTCACAGAAACAAGGACTTTTGAAGAGCAGGTGCTTCTAAAACTGTTTTGAGAGGCCTGAGCTTTGAATAACCCCTGTTAAGTGCAAATGATTTCTTTGTTTCATGGAACCTTCTCACCTCTGTAGTTTGAGCCCTATTTTGTATTTAGGTGAAAGAATTGCAGAGAAAGTTAAAACTTCCAGGCGCAATAGTGCCTGCAGAGTTGCTTTTGTAGGTGAGAGATGGCTCCTGCAGATGAGGAGAGAAAGGATGCCTTTGTGTAGGCTCCTGCTTTGCTGCTTTCCTCTGACTATTTGTTTTGTGGATACACTCTTGAGCTTTAATGAGCTTTCTATACCACTTGCTCCGAGTGCTGGGCTCTGCTCTTGTGAAGAGACTGGATTCTCAGCTGTCTGCCTTTGATTGTTCAAAGGCAGAAACAAGGGAGGGAGAGACATTTCACTTCCCAGTATCCTTGTCAGCAATTTAAGTGATAGACGGAGAGAGCATCCAGCCTGGTCACTGCTTATACCAAGCACATTGGGCTGGGCACCACTTTGTGCTGGTAAGGACAAAGGAAAAGGAGTGTTTGTCATTGATTTGATTAGTCCTGTGGGCTTGAACTAACACACCTGTCTGATAGTCAGAGATATTTTGATTTTGAAAAGCTGTGGAAATGCAAGCGTAGCTGTGCAGCTTTTCATTCTGGTTTTGTTTATGAGAGAGTGGAAGGGTGAGTATACCTGTCCAATAAAAATTCTCAGTAACCTGTTTTGAGCTGTAGGCATGTGGATTTGGAGAAGGTTTTTTTTACCTTAAAGAAGTATGAGTGTGTTAGAATAAACAGGTGGAAAATTGGAAACGAAAGCATTGGTAGAGCTTCCCGTTCCCTCCATGGCACAGGGGCTGGGGGACCAAACCATGTCTGTGTAAGGGTGATGGTGGGAAGCAGTGTGAATCAGATGCACCCAAAATACAGTTTCCTGTTTTATAGAAGCAGCGAGTTCAGCGATTCCCCTCTCTGTGTTGGCTGCAGAAAAAAAACATTCTTGCGTTCTTCCGAGTATTTAACCCGTCATCCAGTTACAGTTGTGAAAAATACAAAAAGATTGGAGTCCATAAAAGGAGATAATTTGAAGCTAATAGGGGCAGCTCTGTGTCGCACAGAAATGGAACGCAAGCTGTCATGCCTTTCACTCTTGTGTTCTGCTCTATTAAATTAATCTGCCAATTTAATTCATCTCTGTACTAAACAAAACTTTACATGACATAACAGAAATTAGCTTGTGTTTCTGCTTTGTTGCCTCGGCTTTTTCATAGTACTGTAACTTTCTGCCTGCCTGAGGACAGCAGGGTGAGCCTCAGTGTGGGCTGCAAGGCAGGAGATTGAATACTTGAAACTAAAGGCTGGCCAAAATATCCACCCTGCCTCTGCTGTGCTCCCTGATACAGATTAACCTAAAGTGGTTAAATATACAACTTGATTTATGAAGCACAAAATTGCTTCAGGAAACGAAAGGTACCTAAGCCTGTAGATGTAGAATATTTCATTGCCCCCCCCACCCCCCCCCCTTTTTTTTTTTTTTTTTCTTCAGTTAATAAGTTAGTACAGCAGTTACTGAACTGGTGCAATAAATTGAATTCTGTGCATCTGAGTGTGTTTGATGAGCCAGGAGCATCAAAGTCAGGTGAGGCTGATGATGGTTGCTCCTAAAGTTTAAGGCAAATGGATTTTACAGCAGGGAACTGCATGTGAGAAAAAAAATTCACCTTAAATCACTGGAAATGAAGATTAGAGAGGAAGCAGTTGTGCCCAGCTGGCTGATGGCCATGGCAGTGGAGCTCTTTTGGAAGTCTGGATGCCCTTGGTGCTGGGTGCTGTGCTTTCCCTCCCCTCCATTGCTTCAGCTATAGGCAGGTGGGAGACATGGGACTCTTGGTTGCCCAGGATAAATCCATTTCTGTTTGGAGTGGCTGCCATGTTTCTGATCTCAAAGAAAGTGGGGGATAGAAATAAGCCTCTTTTCTCTCCCTTTGTTCCCTGAGAGAGGACCCTGGAGCTGCTGTGGGGATGAGGGTGACAGCATGGACACAAGGGAGGTCAGGAAAGGTGACTGAGACGATGGAGGGTCAAGTGAAGACATAACATATGGGAGCCCTAATATTTGAAACCATGTTATGCTGACCAAATATGACTAATGCTTGGAAGACTAATGGTCAGATGCCACCAATGATCTGTTAATTGAAGATGGCTTTTGTCTTAATCTCCTGTATTGCAACATACTGGAGATATGCGTCACTAGATGTTTACTGTTGAAGATTACTGATGTTCTTCCAGACTGCCTTGTGTATGCTCAGTTTTGAAGACTCAAATACAGTGTTCCACCGTGAATTTTAGAAACATATGTTCAGGGATATATATCTTTCATATTCCATTCGTGCAGCTGCAAACAAAAACTTGGTACTATCTCTTACTTGAGAGAAAAAATAAAGGACGTGCTGTACCCATGGATGAGTCATGATTCATTTATGTTCTATGAGAAATTTTAAATGCTATTGCATGACCTTTGTCATCTTTGTGTACAGTGGAAAAAATATGCTAAGCCAGGAATATCAATGAAAGTCTTCCCAATAACCAAAACCAGGCAAGTAAGTTCCCCCTCTTTTTTTTTTTCCTTTTTTTTTTTTCTTTACTAAATGGGTCTTTACTGTGGAACAAATGATGATTACTGCCTGAGAATTTACAAGCTAAACAAGCTTTGAGATCATACAGCTTCCTAGACTAACCATTGTTATCTGATCTTATATCAAAGGAATGGGTTTTTTTTGGTGGGTAAACGGAGTCTGGAGCAAACCCATCTGCTTCTGTGTTTTGAATTAAAAGAGTTATTTATTTTATTAATTAGCAGGTGATTTGGGTAATGCATTTATTGCAAGTGTGCCTGTAGCCATGCCCTGTTCATTTGGTGCTGTACTGAAATGTATGAACAATGTTAGAGGAAAAATCAGAACTTCACACCCAGACCTGAAATAAAGCTAGAACATCTAGGACAAGGTACATCTCCTGGGGTCATTCCCTCACGTGCTTCAAGTAGTGTTATTACCCAGTGCACTGTGTAATGCAGCAAACATTTCTTATCCACCCTCTTTCTCCCCAGGCATCTGGGATTCTTTTCATTGATAGTTAATGTTTGGCTTGGAACTAATCTAACAGCTTACTACAGCTTGCTTTGTGGACCCAAGCATGCCCTGTAATGGATTAGATACATGTCTTTAGAAAAGGAGGGATAATGTGTCTGCTGTCCAGGGATATTTGTGGGGGTGGCAGAGCAATTGGAATGGACAGATGATAAAATGCTTTTTCATTCATGTCACAATTTTTGTGAAGTTTCATAATGCTGCTTTTTGTGGGTGCATATTTTCCCAGTCTATGTTCTTGTCTTACAGGTTTTGTTACTTAATATCCTGTTTATTATCATACATCCTACAGAGAGCTCTAACATAAGGATATACCAGTTGCATTCTTCATAGGAAAGTGGGAAATTGAAACTAACTTTTTAGGCTGAAAAGGGACATTGTAGGGGTATCGGTCCATTTAAGCCAAAAAAAACCAAAAGGAGTTTTAGGGATGTGGGCCTTTTAGATTTGGTTTTCACCTGCTCAGATGAACTTTTAGAGATCATGAAAATGGTGTAGAATTGTGAATTGTGGTTGGTGATGATTGTGAATGATAGTTTTAATGATTTCTGAAAAGGGCAAGTAGAAAGTAGTTGGAAGAATGAAGTTGAAGTAGTCTTCAACAGACCCTGGGATGCTTTGGTAGGATCTTGCTGGAAGCAAGACTAAACAAGTTAGTGTTGTACTTTTAAGCAGCATAAACTATACAACCGCAATGGGAAAATCAGAAAGTGTAATCAGAAACTCGTTGAGAGATGCACTGAAGAGATTGAGGGAGTTGGAGCACATTCCACAGAAAATGGCAGTGAGAGCAAATTACTAGGAACCTTTATAAATAAGTACCACAGGCATATAGGGAAAACCTTGGAAAGGGATGAATGAAATAAAAGGATCTGGGGGCATAATAGATACTCCTTGTGCTTGCAGATGGTAAGAGAAAACCAAAAGGCAAGGAGTTGCACCTTAGTAACTGGAGATGGAAACCTCATGACTGAGGCTTGTACATTCAGGTGGTTAATGCATGCATCATCAGGAGTCTGAGCTATCTTGGGTAGGGAGCAAGCCAGAACCTACTTAAATTAGATGGTTATTTTAAAGTCATTTGACCCCCATGACTCAGACTCATGGCAGCACTCACAGTCTAGTTTTTTTTAAGCTGCAAAGCCATTAGATGAAGCAGTGTCTCTCTCCTGCCCCTGCCCACTCCCAGGAGCTTACTCCTACTCCTGAACTCTGCCCCTTCTTGTGCTGCCACAGGAATTCATCCATTTATGTGGCAAAACAGGGCAGGGAGTTGATCTGGCTCAAAAGTTTTGATGTTTTAAGAATGCTTTGTTTTGTTAATTTTTGGAAAACTGCTTTCACCTACCCAGTCCACTGCACATTTGTGCTGCCAGTAGAAGGGCACCAGGGAGAGGTCTACTTTTGGTGGCTATGCTTACATCAACTGTTGGTGGACCTACAGCACTGCCTCATGAATGTAAGCCTGAAGTTCCAGCATTTAAGAACTCCCAGGGTGTAGTTGTATGTTATGCCTGATGTGATCAGCTCTATTTTTTATGCTTAGTACTGTACTTTTGTTACTTCTGCTGTAACTGCCCTACTCTGGGTCAGTTCAAGTTCACTAGCCTGTGAAATGCAGAATTATTCTTTTTAAAATAGTCTTCTTTTTAGGGGGAAGAATGGGTGACTCCTTTATGGTGGCAGTGACTGAGTTGACTGAGATAGCTCCACCTTCAGTGAGTGGGCTGTAGCAGTCTTAGAGTTGTCAGCAGCTATCTTTGAGAAGTTACATGAGGACGGAGAAGCTGTAATAATCCCCTTGAAATGTTGGGAAAAGAATACCTGTGAACTCATTCAGACTACTCAGTTTTTCTCAGATTCCCCAGAAAGATCCCTGGCTGACTAAAAAGAGTGGAAGCACCCATGTAAATAAACACCCACACAGCTCATGCTGGCACCAGCTGTATTAAATCTGCTCCCTGGCTCTGTAACACAGTAGCAAGTGGAGAGTGGTGAAGGAGCAGATAACAGGAGTGATTTCAGTAATTATTTTAACATGGCTTGTCTACTTTGTGATGCAAATGTCACGTGTAAATGTTGGGTCAAATGGCAGAGGGAGACAGTACCATACCATCCTCCATGCGAGACTTGTGTATCCTGTCTGGAAAAAAAAAGGACGGACATCACTTCTCTGAAATGTGAGAAAAGAAAAAAAACAAAAAGCTTTATCTAACTAAAAAGTTGTTTGTAAGTGGGTAAGAATAAATACTTTGTGTTCTCCAGGTATGACATGAATCATTAAATTTCTAGACGGATTCAGATTGGTCACTAAAGTACTAAGTTTTAGGAAAGAGCAGACAAGCACTGGGCAGAGGGAGTGTAGTTGATCCTCTCTTGAGACAGTAGGCCTAGTAGGTTCTTGAGTTGGTTTTTTTTCAGATACTATTTTTTAGTAGTACTCTTAACTGCTAGTATGCACCAGCAGAAATTCAATGTGTAGAAAATAAGTGACAAGATACCTTCAATGAAATTTATTTTGCCTCAGAGGAGCTGAAGGACTGTTAGGCATTATGTGATGTCATGTAGTTCTTTGAAATGTTGGCAGTTAAACTCAGTTTCAGTGTGCATCAATAAACACTTGGAAAACTAGTCAAACCTATTCACATGCTATATATGTTTCTTCACTCCCTATCTTCCCCTTTGTAGGATATGTAAGGGGAAGTATTTTTTCAAAAAATTGTTTGTTTGTTTGCTTCAAGAAGGAGGCTATGGGTGATTGCTATCAGCAAAACTGCTTTGCTTGAATGCACCTCAAACTGCCTGAAAAATAAATGTGCTAAAGCCTTAGAGGATCTTTAGGTCTTTTTTTGGGGATATGCACCAGATGGAGAGCCTAACTGCCTGTTCCTCCTAACCCTTTGTTTATATTTCATTCAAATCTTATGAAGAAAATTGAAAAAATATAAGGAAGAAACATTAGTGAAGCTTTTATTTGATCACAAAATTGGAAATTTAAAAAATGTGCTTTACAAAGTAAGCCTTCACCTCTGTCCAATGCTGTTCTTTCTTGGTAGCCAAATTTATTATTCTCCAGGATTCTTCATATTGCCTATAACTGAATTTTTAATCATCTTTGAGGCTGAATGATCATAGGAGTTATGAGGCAGTTTTGAAAAACTGCAGTGAATGGTTGAAATGAGTGGGGACCTGTTTGGGAGCAGACAGTAGTTTTAAAGTTTCTCAGGGTGAGGAATGTGTGCTGCCAACATGCCAGTCAATGTTGAAGAAAACTCCAATGCCTCCTGAAATGCTCTTTCCTCATCCCACTTGCTTGCCCTCCCATGTAGCACAGCTTTTCAGCACTTCTTACATTTTACACAAAACATATGTATTGGGACAGTTTAGCAAGAAGACAGAGCCAATATATTGTTCCCTTAATTTGGTTCGCATATGGCCTTGGACATATATGCAGCTTACATTAAATTACATGAACCATGGATTTAGTATTTCAGGGCAAGTTTTTTGAGCATTGTATTTGTTATGAAGATAATGCTTCCTCTAGTGGGAAAAGGAGGACTGCATTGTTACAATGACACATCTTTGTAATTTGAGATGACATTTCTTTTCAGAGCTTAGACTTTGTGTGTGTAGTTATAATAAAACCCCACATCTTTGGTATTCTATATTGCAGGCAAGCAGAGTTCAATAGAGGGATGCAAACAATTACTTTTTTCAGTAGTTTTCATCATTACTTAGAAGCCAAAAAGAAAGAGGTATGTTCCCCCGTGCTTAAGATCTACAAAAATATGAGATGCTGATTCATGAAAGTTAGCCAAGATGAGAAGGATTCTTGATAGCAAACAAATAATTTACCATGTGTTAGGATTGGGTGGCAGCCCTGCGTAAGTGTCAACACACTCAGACTGGAAGAGCCAGGGATGGACTGAGAGACCTCCCTATGGTACCCTCTCTTCCTTTAGTCCACAGTCCTGACCCAGTCTCAGTTTACTGCTCATCTGTGGCATATCTGGGGTACTCCTCTTTTTTCCCAGCTCACCTTTTCTCTGATCATCTCCTACTCACCCGTCTTCCGTGACTCAAACTCCTTCATATTCTCCAGTTCTCTATATCTGATTCCTGTACCTCTGCTGCCTTATCAACAGGAGACTCTCACAATTCCCTTTCTGAGGCTACCCTTGCTTTATCTACCCTGGGTCACAGCAGATGACATCTTCACTTTTCTCTGGGTACTGTGCTCTCTAGTGCCCTCATCCCGGCAGCCTCTTCAGTCCATCCTCTTATCTGGTCCTTTTTGTCACAGGGTTCTGCTTCTGCTCTTATCCATCAGTCCTTCATGGTTCTGAAGCTGTGTGCAAGTGCATCCTCTGTCCTGCTCATCCCGAGGCTCCTTTGCCATGCTGCCCAATGTGTGCTGCTCCTGGGAGGTTGCTTCATTTCTCCTGGGATCCTGTTAATTGTAGTTCAAAGGCTATCTTTTAGTATTTTTCCCCCGTGCTGATTTGCATGTCATTTAATGATGCTGATACTTAAAATGAATGAATATTTAAAATAGCTTTTGTTGTTGTTGTTTTTAAAGTAATTGTCTGCTTAAAGCCAGGATACATGGTGCTAGGCTCATAGTGGTGCTCTTGCTGTTCTAAAGAATGTTGGTTTTTGTCTTAGAAATATTTTCTCTCTTAGTAAACCATGTAAAAGAAACTATGGAAACAGGTGTGCTCTGAGTACTAGTTCAGTAAATTGGTGACTATACAAACAGATAATCCATTTGTCTAATGAATGCTGGTAGTGGAAGCTTAACTGATGTGTGTCTTTGGGGAATTCATTGAAATTAAATACGTGTATTGTGAAGATTCACACAATAAGTAAAATTTTTGCTTTCACTGACAGGAATATCCCATTGACCAACTGAACTTCCACATTGTCAACAAAAGGAATATAGTGAAGGATTTTTAAAATATTTTTTATTTCTAGACTTGTTATTGTAATTCCTTCAGTAATTAAATACTGATTTGGAAGTATCTTAAATATCCCTACTTGATTCTTATGGCCTGGCGATGACTTCACTCCTAGGAGAAGCTGTTTCTCATGAAACTTTCCTAGAAGTCAAAGGTTAAAAAGCTATGTAGACAAATGGTGACGTTTAAGAAAATTTCACAGTGTCATTTGAACCAGCATAGTTAATACTGTGTCAGAGTTTGCAACATTTCCTGTTTTCGGTGCTTTGTAATTGTAATCTAATCTCTTTTGGTTTGGAGGAGAGATTAAATCATTGCCAGGGACTAATTTTCAAAAACTGAAAGTACATGAAAAATCAGCTGGTTTTGCTTGAAAGTGAAAATATAAAGTGGAGTAAGTTTCTATGTTGAAGTGGAAATAGGAGGACAGATATTACAGTAGTCACTGAGAAGCAGGTGATCAACATACTCCTCTCTAATGTTAATTTTTCTGGGCAAAGGATAAGGCTTTGTAGAAAATTTATTTCTGTAATAATGCATTTTTATAATCCTCTTCTATAGTACTATAAATATCACTTTGCTAAATCCTGAAAGTACATTTTAAGAATTCTTAAGCTAGTGCCTGTAAAGTGAATTTATTTTTATAGCAGATTTGTTGTTATCTGCATTATCCAGGTACTGCATTTGCACTGTTAGAACAGCTTTTGCTGGTAATCCAGGTCCAAATCTGGTTGTGCAACACAGTTAAAGAATGTGAATTGGTAGAGTAACCCAACAACTAATATTAATAGTGCTGCATGCCTTTGCAAGGTGGAACATATCTGCTCACATTACCATACAAGTAAGCTATAAAATAAAATGATATCTCCAGGGACTTGTCATTGGTGTGGAAGTTTCCACACAGGACGTGGCTGAGGCGCACCACAAATTGCCAAGAGTAGGATTAGGATGTGAGCTGGAAATGTGTCTGTCATCCCAGGTGTGTGCTTGTCCAGCACTATTTGCTTATAAAAGAAGCCAACGTAAGGATTCTTCAGCATAGAACAACTTGAGCATTGTTTAGTTTGTCCTTGAGCTTTTCAGTGCCAAAGTACCCTTAAGACAATATTTTATTGCCAGTGGTGTCTTCTGGTCAGAAATAATCAAAAGCTTTCTGTACTTTTGCATGTGTTTCTTAGAGCCTATTGGAAATTTGCTTGTGATTCAAGTATTTAAGAGGTGGTGCACATATTACAAGTGGCACTCGAAATAGAAAAGACCAAGAGAGTTTGTGAGTAAGGAAAAGGTTATGAAAGTCAATTGTCCTTCTGCCTTTTACTTTAGAAAGAATATTTTCATGAGGTATTTGAAATTAATCACAATTTTAAAGTGAAAACAAAGCATTTTTAATGTGCATTTGTTTGTTTGTTTTTGTTTCATTTTTGTTTTAGTAAAAGACACTTTTTAAAAAAAATTGTTCCATTACTTCTCCACAATTATTTAAAAATTCTGGAAGTAATACATTGGAAGTCTTGCAATGATAAGATTCAGATGCTTTCTTCTTTACAAAATGGTGACACACAGCAACCTAAAAGGAAGGAAGGATGTGAAAAATAAGACCAGAGGAAGAAGGATGCTGTCTTAATGAGTATAACAGAATCTTTGTGGTACTAGTTGCTTGATGTTTCCATCTTCCGACAGATGCTATTTTTGTATAGAGTTTTTCCAAGGGATGAGATGGTGACTCCATGATCTAGAAGGCGATACAAGGTACTGCTACATGAGGCCTTGGTTTGAGCATTCTTATTTTTGATCACGAGCATTTCAAGACAACTATTCAATACATCCTGTGATGGTGACATGCTTATGAGATAAAAACAGATTTTTTTTTTTGCTTTTTCAGTTAAACTAACTGTCTACTTAAGTAGCTCCTAACTTTGATTTTGATATTTTGGATTATTTCAGAAAATCTGCCAAATCATGGAGACATGAGATGACTTTATAACATGGTGTTCTTATCAGAGGATGTAAAATTCTTACCATGTGAGAAATAAAACTGCCATGTTGAATATATGTGCATTTGTTGCAATGGACACGAACAGAGGAGACGCAGGCTCCTTTAGAAAGTGGTCAGTGGGTTATCTTTTTATTATGGGATGAGCTCTTCTTTATACAGAATGTCAGAGGCCAATTTGATTGGTAACACAAAGGTAAACTTTTCAATCAATTGGTCATCCCAGAGGGACATCAGAAGAAGGTCCCTCCTATAAGAAAGAATGTAAACATCCTTATATTTACAAAATATTGTTCTTCTGTTTATCAGAAGAATGCCTGGGAAAGAACCCTTCCAAGATCAAAACATCCCAGGCATGAAACTCAGGACTACATGCATTACTAATAAACATTGATAAAGTCAGGGTCCTGTACTGAAGGTAAGAGAATTTGTGGTGATCTTGTTTTACTTAGGCCAGTTGCAGTGCTTCTTAACTTCTTAAAGCTCTTTGACTCAGAAAATAAGACTCAGTGTAGTCATATTTACTAAACAAAAGTGTGCCCAAAGTTGTGCTCATATAGCCAAATCTAAATGAGTAACAAGATTCTTTAAAGTTGTCAAATACTCTGAAGTTTCTGATTGTAATTTTAGGTGATGTATAGGTTTATCACTGTTGAAAGAAACTACTGCAGTGGTATGATTCTGCTTAGTGCCCTGTAAATTTGAAAATTGTGAAGTTTATTTTGATTTGTACAGAGGAAATATTAATGTTTGTGCTGTTGCTAAACTAAACTTTGTATGTGTTTTGTCCAGTGGTTTCTCATTACTTATATTTTTTCAAATTGGATGTTTTAAGTGTTGTCCATATCCAGCAATATGCTTATTAAGTTCCTCAAAACTTGTTGGATGTTCAGAACCTCTTGAAGGTATTTTGATTCACATGGCCTATTTAACATCACTTTTGTCTCTTTTTTGAAGAAGTCATGGCAAGGAGTCAGATACTATGGGTGTATATCAAAATAAGAAACCAAATGTATCTTTTTTCTGTCTGGGTCCATTTTTTGTTTTGGCAAACAGTATCCATCCTCCAGCCATTTTACTGGTGTGTACAGTTTGTAAACCACTGTAGAGTATGTTCCTTCTGTGAGACACTGTGGCATGAGTCTGCAGATGTTCGTGACTGCAGATGTTTGGAGATGTTTGGATTCTGATTTCTGTTGAAGTCTGTGGAGATTAGTTTTGCTTTTTTTTTTTTGGAATGCCAAACAGAATAAAATTGCAATTCATGACCTTAGATCTTCCTCTTTGGAGAGTCCTACAGGTTCTGCAATCTGAGTATCCTTCTTCTTCTCCTTCACCAACTTGGGACAACCTTCCTCTGTTCTTTTTGCTGCTCTTATTTGTCAACCCAAACTACTAATCATAGATCACATAACTTCCTGAAATGAAAGGGACCCAGAAGGATCATTGAAGTCCAACTCCTGGCCCTAGGCAGGTTACCTGAAGAATCACTCCATGTGCCTGAGAGCATTGTCCAAATGCTTCTTGAACTCTGTCAGGCTTGGTGCTGTGACCGCTTCCCTGGGGATCCCATTCCAGCGCCCAATCACCCTCAGGGTGAAGAACCTTTCTCCTGATACCCAGCCTAACCCTCCCCTGGTACAACTTCAGGCCATTCCCTTGGGCCCTGTCACTGGTCACCACAGAGAAGAGATCAATGTCTGCCCCTCCTCTACCTCTTATGAGGAAGCTGCAATGGGGTCTCCCCTCAGTCTCCTCTTCTCCAGGCTGAACAGAGCAAGTGACCTCAGCTGCTCCTCACATGGCTTCCCCTCAAGGCCCTTCACCATCCTCATGGCCCTTCTTTGGACACTCTCCAATAGTTCAGTATCTTTCTTTTGTTGTGGCACCCAAACTGCTCCCAGCACTCAAGGTGAGGCCACCCCAGCTCAGAGCAGAGGGGACAATCCCCTCCCTTGCCCAGCTGGCCATGCTGGGCCTGATGCCCCCAGGACAGGGTTGGCCCTCCTGGCTGCCAGGGCACTGCTGGCTCATGTTCAACTTGCCATTGACCAGGACCCCCAGGTCCCTTTCCATGGCACTGCTTTCCAGCATCTCATTCCCTAGTCTGTTTGTACATCCAGGGTTGTCCTATCCTGCCTGCACAGTAATGCTGTTTTCCTGCTTTCCTTTCTCCACTCCAAGTAGTGCCAGTCTAAAGTGATGCTCACTGGGTTCATGTTAGATCATGATAGGGGTGTGAACCCTTCCATTTCTGATGACTCTGGGAACTACTGGAATTTGCATAGTTTAATTATTAAAATGCTTTTAAATAAAGTTACTTCTGTTTTTTCTAGCACTGTATATTACTTCAATTAAATGTTTTATCTTAATGAGGTACTTTTCAAACCCAAATTATTTTACTTGATGATCAAGTAAACTGTTAGAGACAGAGAATAATAAATATTATAAAAACCTAATATAAAAAAAATCCCCTTTAAAGCAAGCACCAGTGAAATTAAGGAAATAATTCCCTTGTAAAACTTTTGCTTGCATTATGTCTGGTTAAAATATGCTAATGGTTACTTTATCAAGAAGACTGAATCTGCCCTAAAAACTTGAATTATTTAATAATTGACTTTTTTCCTCTCTTTCAACTTCTTAATTACATCAAGTAGAAAAGATACATAAGCCAATTCAAATGGAATTACCATTTTCCTTGTGCACGAAACATGAGCTGAGCCCAAAGGAAATGTGATTTTAGTTTAAAAAGAATATTTTTTAATAATTACTGTGTTGAAATTTATACACTCTTTTTGATCTTTACTGTGCAGATTTCTGAACTATAAGAGAGTCAAACAGATGACACTTTTAAAATAAATAAATAAAAGCTAGAAAATAATAAAGTCACTTAATTCCAGTCTAAAGAGTAATGCCAAAAGTGAAAGGCCCCTTTACACTCATGAACACTTGCTATGTGTTTGTAAGGCAGCAGTCACAAGTTTAAGGTTATGTATAGGCAGGATTAAGGTCCTTTTGGTTAACGACATGCTTTTACTTAGTAGAGGTAGTGATTTTAATTACTTCAGTTTTTAACTTTATGTGCAGTGTAAATACGAGATTTTTTTTTAAAAAGTGTAAATATGAGATTTTTTTAAAAAAAGTGTTATTTAGATGTGTGGTTTAAAGTGTGGTCTGTTCTAGGGAGTGATTTGGGAGTACATCTGGCGCATTAAGGATGTTGCCATAAGAATGACATGTTCTGAACTTTGAGTTTTAGTATGACTTTCGCAGATGTGCTGGCATTGAAAGGCAGTCTCGTGATGTGATTTTGGGTGGTTTTGCTTACATTTATCACTTTTATTCCTGTTTTTTTTGAGGGCACTTGTTACTTAAAATTGTCAATATTTGCATATTTTGTAGTGAAATCATTAAGCTGAACATTTTTTCATTCATGAATCTATGTGGAATATTCTGAAACAGCTAGACATTTATCATTTGCAATGAGGTTTAATTCTAGAAAAATGCTGTTCTGTTAGGACTGTGTGAGATTTCACGTTTCTTTTGTGCATGACTTGAGGACTTACATTATCTAAGGATAATTTTTTTGAGTTTATGTTAGTGCTGGTAGCCGCAGATCACAAGGATGTATTGTTAAGAATGAAGGATAATCATAAATTTTAAATTTCTTTCTAGATGTACTCTGGATGACACATCTTCTGGAGGTGTTCACAGGCTGGGAAGGTTTTTGGAAAGCTTATTTTCAACATCTCTCTGAGTCCCCTGAGAATTGCTAATTATGGTATAAAGCCATGTGTGTTGTGCCACAATGTATGATCATCTTTGTAAATAAGAAGCCCGGCAAAGCTTGCAGTTACAAGTAGCTGCTACAGTGAATTCAGCCAGTATCCATAATGATACAAAGCTGTTCAACCTATTTTGAAAAAATATCTTACAAACCCAGATGAAATGGGGTTAATTAAACATACAAGTCACACAGGTGTAGAAAATGGAAAGTAATGTTCACATTTTTTTCAAGAATAATTTAGATAAACATAACTTCAGAGATACTTTCAACCTTCTTTTACAAATATCAATAAAAATGAGAGTACCTTTGTTGGTTACACTATTGGAGAAGGGAGTATGATCAATAGTAATTTGGTTTAGAGGTAAACTTGGTGAATCTCCATTTTTTTCTATCACAGTAGCATGCAGTAGTTCATAAATTTATCAATCTACCAATTTATCTCATAAAATGATACATGCCTTTGATAATTAAAGTACTTGTGACACCTATGTCAATCTTAAACCCCCTGCATCAGACTGTTCCTAGACAGTTTTGCCTGTGGTCCTGTTTGCATTGTCTTGCCTCTCCACTATTGCACCATTTATTTGATTGACCTCATTGTGAAGGTAATTCAATAAATTAAACTGTGCCATTAAAAAAATGTGGGTTGAAAGACCCTAAAGGTATTGAGTCCTCATATGGTTTAATTCCAGGGTGGGTTTGATCTGGGACTGCAGAAGGGAGAACAAGCCTGTGGTAGGTCCCAGGAGGATGGGTCTCTGTCGCTTTACCCATTGTGACCCAACACGTCGTCAGGTCTTGGAAGGAAAGGCATTTGTTGCGTCCCTCATCTTGCCCTTTGGGTGTCTTATACCTCTTATTGGCAGGATCTTTTTTTTGAGGAACTCTGAAATGGATACTCAGTCTGCTTCTGTAATAGCCTGTGTTTATTAACTTCAGAAAATTTTGATTAATTTTTTTGATAAAGTATGTGATCTTTAGTATTGACCTTTCACTGGAAGAATGACCTTTAGCTTATTGTTTCTAATTCTAAATAACAAGCATGGATTTTGATGCCTATTTGTGTCTGCTTAATCAGTGGAAGATATCTTATTTCTGAAACATTATCTGTCTGCTTCTTACAGTTTTTAAATAAGCTGCTCACAAAATATTTACAGTTGTATCCCAATGTTCATCAATGTTTGGACTTCTGCTGACCTCTACATGCAGGAATACAGGTTAGGCAAATGTTTAATTTTACTCAACTATAACTTTTCCATCACTCAGGAAGCTGCCATAGAAAAGAATGGATTTTCAGCCTCTCTTTTAAACCATGTTATTTCCGTTTCTGCAATGAAAGCTATTTACTTTTCTTTTTGTACCTAATTAGTACTGCATTTTTGTAAACTGTCAGATATCAAGCACTTCCCTGGATGCTCATGAAGTATGCTTTTATTTACAAAATACAGTCAGCAACTGAAGTGGTACAATAAAAATTATGTTGTATGCTTTACAGAGGAAAAAAATCAATTTTTGTCAGCTTCCTGTCTAGTCAACAAAGAAACATAAAAGAAAGAGAGGACTGACAAGTTTGTTTCCTTTTGCGTCTGGCAAATGTTGCACACTAAAATAATATTTCCTGTGGCTATTTTGCTCTCATGTTCCAACATTTCAATTTTTATTAAAACTGGATTTTCAAATGTCAATTTGGAAAAATACGGGTTGGAGAAAATTTTGTCTGTTTTTCATTTGAGCCAGACAAATAAATTAGAGTACATGTCGATAGCACTGGTTTTAACTTGCGTCTATGTTTTAAAAATGGCAAAAGCATCCAGTTGATCCGCCATATAATTAAAAGCGAGTTCATGGCTGAAAAATAATAAAAAAAAATTATTTGACAATCATTCTAAGTTATCATTCAATTACTTTTTAAATACAAATTGCTCTATAATGGATATGTTTATTTGCTGTGCAGTGTGCATTTAGAATGTCACAATCCAGTTGCAAGTGAAAATGGTTTTTGGACTAAGGAGCTAATTTGCATGGAATGACATGACACTATAGTTTCTGCCAGAATAAAGATTCTGCTGTGTTTATGTAAGGGTGGAATTCAGAGCAAGGTTCAGGCTACAGGACTTCAGGGCAATGTAAGCCACACTGATGATTTACACTGCCTTTCTCTGAACTCCTTTATGCCATAAGGTTCTTAACTAAGAGCTGAATCCAACACGAGGCGTAACTACTGCAAATGTGCATTTCATGAGACAAAGTGTGAGTTTAAATAATCTGATTTGCACCTAAATCCCCTTTCTGTGTAATTTTTATGTTCATTGGATGGACAAGGAAGATAGCAACATCCTGAAAGAGAATCTAATCCATCCACTCCCTGTAATCCCAATGCACACAAATGCTATGAGCTCCTGCTAGTCATTCAAGTCATTGTTAGCTTCTATTCTGATGTTGTGATACTGCTGCTTATCAGGTAGCAAAAGATCCATATGGCTCTCTCCATATCTCCTAATTCTCAGAAGTTTTGCAGTCCATAGAGTGAGGCTGTGGCAAAGCTCACCTTCATTTTTGTTCAAGTGAGGTAGAAGGGAGTCAAACTGTTATAAACTATGGGTGTCCAAGTGGTTTGTTAAAGACAGAGGCTGTTGTTCACTGAGGGAGGTATTTTTCTCCTGCTGGCATTATCTGTGAAGGATCTAGAGCCAGCACCTTGCTCCAGATGAGGTGATGCCTCAGGGGCCTTGTAAAGTCTTGCACAGCAGACCTGTGAACTGAAATAGTGATTTGGGGGTTACTTCTCAATTATCTGTCCAGTTGCTGAAATTCATGTATGTTTTGAGTGTTGGGGTTTGTTTGGGGTCTTTTTTTCCTCCTGTGTTCCTCTCTCAAGACTCTTTCTTAAAAAACAACACGAGGTGGGAAAGCCTGAGTCTTACCGCTTAGCTGGTGCTTCTCAGAGAGGAATGGAGTCCTTTGGGATCATTGTAACAGTAAAGGAAAGAAAAAACAATTTTTTTGACTTCTGGTCAATCATCTTTGTGCTTCTTAACAGGAGCTGAGTCTTCATTTCTCTGTTGAGCAAGTGTTGAGCTTTTGTAAAACCATGAGCTTTGCATTTAAGAGGAATATCTCTTGAAAGTTGGGACTTTTCAACAGTCAGACAGACCCATATGCATCTGGAGTCTTTAGATATGCAGTAATGTCCTTTGAAATGTGGCTTGAACTGAGTGGATTATTTCTGGGGTGTACAGAATCTTTAGGGGAAAGATGTTGGTGTGTCCTGAAGAGAAAGCAGCTTGTAAAAAATGGCATTCTTGACTGGAGCAAAAGACAACAGTCAGTGGCTTGTTAAGGAGCAGAGAAAACAATACTTCCGCTTATAGCTTTTTAGGAGTCCAAACAGATAAATGACTAGTGATTGGTGGCTAAAATTATCAGTGTAGCTGAACTAAAGTTGTAAGATGGAGCTTAAGAGAAGGTGCCCAGATAGATTGATGACTGGCAATTTGTAGAAGTATTTGAGAGAAAATGCATTGTGTAGACTTCTGGTACTACTTCCATTCCAAATACTATGGTAGCATTATAATGCAAATAGTCCAAAAACATATTTCATTTTAGGAAATACTCTTCCAATTTTAGACCTCCCTGTGACGCTGCAGTTTCTAGAGCTGACTGTCTGCAACAAGTGGCTGAAATCTTTCACTGGAGCAATTAAATACAGATTTTTAATTTTTTTTTTTTTTTTTAACTGTAGCAGTGATATTGCCATAGGATGAACCTGTTTGGAAGAACTGTGAGATCTGTAGGGAAGAAAAGTGGGTTTATCAGATGAATTTTTGTGTATTTTGGCTAGCTGCTAAGTAGACTAAACATGCTACATGCTTTTTAAATCCTGTGTTTGACAAGGATGTTGAGCTGCTGTGGTTACTACTGCTGTTTCCAGAATACCATAAGGCTCTTAAGATGTACCAATTAGTTGCTCATTAACAATCTTGTGATTCGTTGTTGAGTCTGCTGGCCAGAGTGAGGCCATTGCTACCATACCTGTTTTTTCTTCCCAGTATTCCTGAGGAGATGAGCGGGCTAGTGTTGTGAAGTGCAAACAATGTATTTAAAGTTGTTTATATTGCTTTTTATTATTATTTAATTATCAGAAATTTTGAAAAAGTTGAGGCTCCTTTTAGAAGAAAAGATAACTTCATGTGTTTTACTCAGGAAATCACTTGGACGGTTCTGATAAATTTATGCAATAAAAGTTGCATATGTTCTAGTAAAATTTGCTAATCTTTAAATGCTCTATCTGATAGAGACCTCCTGAAGGGTTTTAGTGGCAAGTTGTATATACCTGCAATATGCCATGGAGGTCAGTGGAGTCTTCCATTAAGGTTTTCCTTGCAAAAGCTGCAACATTTGACAGGTATGGGCAAATCTTCCTGGTAAGGTCAGATGGGGCCTGTGTGTTGGGGATGTTTGTGCTGTGCAGGTACAACCCCAGCTTCAGGGAGTGATTGCAGCGCTGCTCTGTCTGAGCTGGGGAATTGCTGCCCCTGCCTGTGCAGGGCCTTGCTGTGGGTTAGCCATACCCACACAAAGCCACATTGTTTCCTAAGTAATGCAAGTTCAGGCCTGGGGGAACTGAAGGGTAAGGAACTGCTGATGGGGAGCAGAGGACTGAGAAGGAGCAAGTGGACCCTGGTCATGCAGTGTATGTGACATGAAGGCAGGAGGGCAAGACCAGGCACCTCCTGGGCAAGACCTTGCCCATGTTGATGGGAAGTGCACAAAACCACCTCAGCGGGTGATGGATGACACTGCAGGAGGGTGGTAATAGGAAATCGGGAGCTACACAAGTGAAAACAGGGTGCTCAGGGGAAAGCCCTGCTCAGGTGGTGTGAATTGACGACACAGCAGTCTGTGCCTGTGCTGGACTCTGTCCCTTGGGTTTCTCCTCTGTGCTCAAACATAGAAGTCCAGTTTATCTTCTGTGCTTTTCTCACATTCTTTGGTGTGCATCCCAACTAAGAGGATTTTGCTTCTCTGTTTATTTAGTCTAGGCGAGAATGGTGGAGGCCGAAGACCTCTGCTTCCCAGCACTGTTTTTTTAAAGAGCTGTTACTTCTAAATGCATTGTTTATGTTAATGTTCATGTTTATCAGCTAACGGAACAGAAGGCACTGCTCATGGATGTGCTGTACACATTTGCAAAATGGCTTCACTGGCTTCCTGTGTATCTCTCCTGAGGCACCTCCTTTGCTTTCGGGTTTGTGAAAATGCCTTGCTTGATGGGGGCTACAGCTCAGGAGGTCTGCATCTCCCCTGCAGATTTGCTCTTTCAGTGCACTCCCCAATGTAATGGGGTCTTGCTGGGGCAAAAGAAGTTTGAAGGGAAGACTTAGTGATTGGGTAGAGAGCATGGCAGAGGCGGCCTCTCCATCAGGACGAAACCCACAGCAGCCACAGGGAAGATCCTGTGCCCATTGTGGCCCATAGTGGCACAGCTCTGGGGATGGTTGCCACCATGGCATCCATCGCTTACCTCATTCCCAATGCTGCTTAGAGAGGGCTGCTCCCTGTGAGAGGAGGGAAGGAGGGAATCCACCTTGGCAATTGCCTCTCATCCTGGTTCTGCCTCCAACCTGGGTTGGGAAACCATTGGGAGGTGGAGGGTGGCTGAGAGGGGCTGCATTGCCTGCTGAGCTGGTGGCTACCACTGTCTCTCTCTCAACCTCTGCCTAGTTTTGGTGGCACTGTGTTTTACCTCCCTGCTGGAACTGTTTTGGGGCAGGCTTTCAACCACACTGAGCACCCATACTCAGACTTACTATGGGTACCCCGTGCTTGTGAAAATGGGATCATGCACTGAATAGCAAAGGCACAGGGGCCAGAGAAACGGAGACATTTCTAGAAAACAGTGAAGCCCTGCAGGTGTGGATTTATTGAGAAGATAGCAAGAAGACTGCCACCTGTCCTTGTACGACCAGCTACCACACCATTACAATGACACTATTTCCATCTAGGCAGGTTATAGCTAGATCCAGCCTTGTACCTCTGGCAGGTGCTGTAAGTGGTTTGTGGATCCATCCCATAAGGCAGCAAGAACAACAAACTTGTGTGATTTATTTTGGAGTCTACAACCTCTCTGCCTCATGAACAAGAGAGAAGTTTGATATTTGGTCAGCCCTCCGCTTGTATATGTGGGGATTGCTAAGGCCAGTTTCACCAAACATGCGAGTTACAAGACAGGGTGTTTGGATCTCTTCTGTGCAGGACATTTTTGCAGTTTGCTCTGTAAGCTCCAGGGTGGTATATGAGAAGGGTGGTAAACTCTGCAACAGCCATGGGGGAGTTCTGCAACAGGATTTCCTGTCCTCTCTGCAGGTTTTTTCAAGTTAGCAAGATGAGGAATGGGAGTTTCTTACCTGTATCTATTGGCTTCAGTTTGCCCATTCACAAAGTAGAAGAGCTGAGTGATGTTTGTTAGCAGTGATTACCATAATCAAATTTAGGAAGGGCCATGCCCTTTGAAATGTATTCCTGAAAGTGCTTGTCACTGGGTGTTTGGAAGCCCTGGAACATGCCCTAATCCTCAGCTATCAGTGAAGTAACACCAGTGATTGCAACACCAGAAGATCCTTCTGGCCCCCGGATCTTTTTTCACTTCTCTGAAAATAAAACTAAAAGTGAAGTTCTTGTATAGGAAAAGGGCACAAAACCTTACACACTTACTATGTGGATAGTCACTTGTAGTATACAGGTAAACACAGCCTTCTTTGTTGGAGCTGAGCAGTAGCTGACCATCCATAGAAATAGACCTGTTAGTAGATAATGCTCAGCTTTTTTTAGTTTGTATTCACGCACTAGTTATTTGCTTTGAGCTGTGCAGTATGGAGTTCTATAATGTGATTCTGAAAATTTCCCTAAGTAAGCAGATACCTTGATTGTTTCCAGAGCTTCCTGTAAAAGAATGTAGTTAGAGGAAACAGTTGTTGTACATGTCTTTTTTGTCCAAATATGGAACAACAGGAATAACTATATTTCCTGTGAACTAACGGGAAGCCCCCTGGATTTGCATTACTTTGTGAAAACGATGTTCACATCACCAACAGGAAGGTCATATTCACAAAGCAGCCTTTAGGGTAGTCCCATGACCCTACCTCCAGGATAGACCCCTGGGGAATTTGGAAAAGAATGTGAAAAATGAGGTCCCAGCAACAAAGCATTTCAGCACTAGCAATCTAATATTCTTTTGATTAAGAAGACACAACTTATTTTTAACATATTTTAAGTGAAGTACTTAAAACTGATGCTAATTTACAAAGTAAATATTTTCATGAATAATTAATTTAAAACCTACTAAATTCTAGAAATTTGCTAATATGCTTATGAGTGACTAAAGTACACTGGAGATAGATAAGAATCTGTGGTCTGTCTGCAATTTTTGTATGAACATCCTGCATGATTCTGGTAATACTAAAAACAACAACAAAACAGCCCTCCCACCAGCCAAACAGAAAAACCCTGCCAAAAATATATGAACAGCCCCCTCCTGTCCCAATAGCTGTAATGATTTTTTTCCTAATAGTATTTTATGGAGTTTTTCTTAAAATTAGATTATCTTCTGAAAATTGTACAAGGCTTTTCTCAGACTCACAGAATATTCTGAGTTGGAATGTGTCCACAAGGATTATTAAGTCCAGTTCTCAAAGTAAATGGCCTCATACAGGGATTGAACGCACAATCTTGGTGTTACTAGCACCATGCTCCAATCAACTGAGCTAAACTTTTAAATAAAACCAGAGCCGAATTGTTGTAATTAGTTCAAATTTCATCATGCGTGCAATACTTCAGAGAGTGACTTGCTATTCCTTTCAGGTATTATGAATATGTTAATTTGGAATTGGGACTCTAAACTTAAAATTCCCCTGAGACTAACAGGACTGTTTAACTCATACACTGATGTGCAAGTAGTGCCACAGTTTTTCCCTGTGTAGGTTTGTTCCAGGAGATTTTTCATCTGGTCTGAAACAGTCCCCAGAAGATATGTTAGAAGGATGGCTCTGCATTTACAGAGAGAAATGAATGGGGACCACTTCTGCTTCCCTCTGATACACTCATGTACATCAGCCTACAGCCAAAGAAGGTTTCCAGGGGAATAAGTATTTTAATTCTTAAGTTTAATGAGCGTTTGGACATTATTGGGTTGCCTGTATTTCCCTTGCTTAAACACAGGCATCTGGTGCCTTTAGAAATATTTATGTAGACCAAGCAGATATGACCAGGAACCTAGGGGAGAGCTGTTCCCACCTGGCCTGGCAATTAAAAGTGGATGATATCCCACAGGACATCTTGAATGGCACCGGTTTGCTGTCCTCTCTGAAGACTGGATCTGCAGAAAATTGAAGTGACACAACCAAGAGCTTTAAATAGCTACTGCATGACAGAAGCTTCCAGTCACTGCTGACAAGAACTGAACTTTATTTAGTGACCTAGAGGGTTAAAGCTTCAAAACCAATAAGTCTTCCCTTGGTTTGGGGAATTCCCTGAACAGTCATAACTGGAGTCGACCCATGATTTGCTGGGAAAAAAATAAAAAAAAAAGGACACGAAGATAAGCTGCCAACTGTGGTTTGTGGAGGGTTTTTTTTTGTTTGTTTTGTTTTTTAATAATGAGAAAACTCTGGAGGGGAGGAAAGACTGGAGCTTGCTGACATTAAAAAAAAAATTGTTTGTTCACTATTTTTCTGTCTGTAGACATCTGAAATTAATGGGTTTACAAAAGAAATGAGAACTGTGCTCAACTTCTGGTCTTTGCTTTAAGTCCGCAAAATGAAGGAATAGCAGATGTTCCTTTTCCTGAACCATTTTAAGAGCTGAAGTTCAAATCATCAGTCCAGAAAAACTGGCTTTGTATCAATTCCTTTAAGGGTGTATAACTAAATGTTGCTAATTGATAAGACAGTGCAGATGATTTTTTTGTTACCTTCTTTGTTCTAGCTAAGTATAAATTAGGAGTTTTAGCTACATGATTTTTTTTCGAAAACTGTAAAATCAGTTAACAAAATACTAATTTTAACTGGAATGTACCAGTGCTTTGCTCTAGTGGTACTTTGCCCACAAAAGAGCAGTTCTGCTAATTCAGTGGTTATATCTAAAGGGTGAAGACAAGAATAGCAATACAGCCAGGGAGCTATTTTGACATTCTGGAAAGAGAAGAAAATATGAGAGGAATGCAAGATAAGTGTCCTGCAGTTGGCATGAGCTCCCTATTTCTGTATTTGGTGGGATGTGAAATGTGAAGATATTATTGATCCAGCTCTCATGTCGGCTACGTGAGTTGTATGCACGTGTGCTGAGGAAGAAGTGTGGTGTTTGCTACACAGGGATCGATCTCCCTTGGGCTTCCAAGAGACTGAGTTTACACACAGGTGGAAAGGGTTTGATTTGTGGAGAGAGGAGACTCAGACTTAAAGCTGTCACTGTCAAACAGCTGTCCTATTGGCCTAGCCTTTCTTGTATTTCAGCTTGAAACTGCTATTGGAATTCAGCTCAAATTGGGATTTAAATTAAAGCAATATAGGGAAATCTACACAGTTTAATGAGAAATCATCATCAGTTCAACCATCCCATCTAAACAGAAATTGTCATTTTATTGTTAATGAATCATGAGATGAAGTAATTATTATTATTTTTACATTTTTGAAGCACTTTGGCTATGAATTAGGTAGTTTGTGAATAGTGAGAGAATTTTGATAGCTGTGCTATCCTCACCATTCACCTGTTCACAGGATTTTCCGTGATTTGAAAGACATTGTATTTTGTGCAGGAGAAGTGACTGTGTTCCCTGGAATGAGATTTTTAACATGAACAGAGTTCAGTAAACAGGGAGAAGGTAATTAAATATTTACCTTACATTTGTGCTTTATAGGCTACCATGTGAACTTGATTGATACCTGAGCAATTTGCCTAAGCTGGTGGCTGCTCAGTAAATTACTGAAATTCAGTGAGCAGAGCCTGAGGTGATGTTGTGGGAAAGAGAACTACATTTTGTCTTGAGAAATGCACTTCTGTAAGAGATTGTAGCTTCCAAGAACTGACTCTGCCTTTGTATTTTTTTGGAGATGTCTGTAGCCTCCAGAAATGGTGCATTTCCAAATATGGCAGTCGTCTCCTTCCTAGGCTGCTCATCTGGCTGTTCGCATCGTTCTGTGCAAGTTCCAAGCAGTAGTCCTCAAATGCCAGGAAAGTAGCTGGACGTGGAAAAACAGGGTAGAATGCAACAAGTCTGTAGCTGTGATCTGACAGATGTCTTACAGGCTGCGTTGTGGAGCAGAGTTTGTTCTGTCTGCTGCAGGGAATTTTAGCAGCTTCCTCAGCTCTGTCACTGACAGGGATTAAGGCTTATAAGGCTCAGTCTGTGGGTCATGGAAGCTAGAGGTCCAGATGGGGATGCCCATTCATTAGCAGGACTTTTTTTGAACTATATGTTAATGTGATAGAAAATAAATAGGTGTCCTTTAGGCAAACACTCAGGCTGCATGTAGCACCTCAGTGTGTGTCCTGTTGAAGGGATGTAATCTTTTTATAGTTTAATACTGATTTGCTAGGATGATTCACTAAGCTTATCAGTTGCAGACAGTCTGGGAGAATGAAATGGGATGGAAATGCTTGTCAAGAAATGAAACAATTTGCATCACTAAAATAAGCTTCTGCTTCTGGGCAGACTTACATTTTGTGGGTGGAGTAAAAGTAATGTCCTCTAATGTTACATGAGAGGCTGGCCTGTGGTGCAAGGAAGCTATGGCTGTATGAAAGTTGTGACTGTACCATGCAAAATAGGGGAGGTTTGAATTAGTCTGTAGCTGGCTCTTAGACAAGGGATAAAGAACCTGCCTTTTCATCTACCACTCCCCCCCACAGATTATGCTTCCTGCCCAGCACTGTTTCTTCTCTGTTTTGGCGCTTGGAGGACAGGAGTGACTGTTCCAAGCTCCATGCAGTTTCTGGGGAAGGCATTGTCTCAATGAGGGTGTCTGGGAGATATGACAAAATTATTTCTCTCTATTTTAGTCTCATTATATCTAGTCATATGTAGTGGGAAATCATTAACTAGATTATTCATGTCATGAGGCTGATTTAAAACCAAAGTTTAGAAAGGAGCAATAAGTTACATAGTTTCAGTTTAATTGCCTTGTGATGATTCCTGTACTTGCTATAATCATCCTCATCTCTTTCAGCATCTCATTACTTAAGTGCCCCTTTGACCTTTTTCAAGTGACCTTTGGTCCACAAACTTCTTCCAGTCTAGCCTGCCCATCGTCCCAGAGAAACAGAAGGAAAAAGCTCATACTTTTTCCTAGTATAGGCAGAATGTTATCACATTGCTCAGATTCTAAATGCATTTTAGTAGTTGAGGATAATGCTGTTCAGTAGTGGCTGCCATTGTTGGCAATCTCCCACCTACCCACAGAGGCTGCAGTCAGTGATAGCAGGAGACGATGTTTCTGTGAAATAAAGGCAGTGTTTCGTACAGCAGGTGCCTGTTCTGGCATAGCAGGCTGCAGCAGCCCTTGCCCCAAACAGGACCTTGTGCAGTTGTGCTCCCTGGTGCTCAGTACCTTCTTACCTTCCTTGCCTTTGGTTATTCTAATTTGAGGCATAAAGAAACAGGAAAAATTGAATATAATGGACTCATTTTTATGGGGACTAAAAGAGGCTTGAAAACACAAGCCCATTCTTCTGGCTATGCTAAATTTGAGAACAAAACCATACTTAAACAACAACATTTTTTTCTAGAACAGTGCATGTTAAATAATAGGCTGAAGGAAATATGCAGGGATTAACTTGAAAACAGATGTTTATAATGATTCAGTGACTTATGTTAAATACATTCCCAGACGCAATTAAAACAGACTTCTTCTGAATTTAGGGGATGTGTTGATAAAACTGATAACATTCTACATGATCCTGGAGGAGGAAGTATGAGCTGCAAGCATGCGTCCTCCAGCTGAGATCTCATCAGGCCTGAAAAACTAAGAGAGGTCACACCAGGTCACTTATAATGGGAGACCCAATGTTTTTCCAGGCCTAACCGTGTCCTGCAAGGAGTAAAGCCAATTATTCAGTGGGTGGCACTTTTCCCTTCTGATCCTAACTGGGGTTGTCTTGGTGTTGTTCTCAGATCCAGTTCTCTTTCTGCATTATATGACTAAAAACTCCTTCACTCATGTTAATTCTCACCTTTGTGTAAGTTTATAATATAACATGGTAAAATGTTATAATAATGTAAGATAAAAAATTGCAACTATTTTTGCTTTATGTCAGTATGGAGAAAATTCTACTTCAAGAAACAAATTCATGGATGTATATATACAAAAAAAACCAGTGTCAACAAAAGCAGTAAATTTTTCAGGTGATAGCACTGTAGTTTTATTTCTTTTTACTTCTTTTTAAGTATTAAAGCCTTTACTTCTTTTTAAGTATTAAAGCCCTGTTTCTATTTGATGCTTTACTTTAAAATAAAACAAAACATACTTATCAAGTAAAAATGTTACTGTATTATTTAACTTTCTGGGGTTATATTTATTGGTCTCACTGAGGGCTTTCCAAATTCAAAACGGATTAGGTACATTTTCTTTTCATTTCCCAGAAGTACTGATATCCCAGTAGACTGTGGAGCCTGCAGGTGTAGAGGGACAGGTGCCCAGCATCTGTGCTGGAAGCTGTCTCAGGGGAGGTGCTGTCCCTGACTGCATCTGAATAATGGCCTGAAGGGGCTGCTGAAGGATCTCCTGTGCGTTGGTGGAATATTCACTGATACAGATGTTTTGCTTCTTTTCCTCAGTTTGTTTCTGAGGGGCATGACAACAGTAAAAGCAATTGACTGCTGAGTTGCTTACAAGTTGCTTCATGTCTATGAGGAGGAAAAGTAGAGAGTAGCCCAGATGTACTTAAGGTCATCTTTGGTAACACAAAGCGACTGTAAGATTCTACCTGTGCGCCAGGTTAATCTGACTTCTCTCATGTATAGGCTTAAGCAAACATTCCCCACACTGACCAGCCTTGCACCAGTGGGGTGCTGCTGACATCCCTGGCTCATTGCAGTATGTTCTGCCTGTCACCCAGTTCAGACATTTAATTCTCATTTTCTTTTATTTTCAGGGATGTTCTGGTTGTGGAAAATGTGATTGCAGTGGAGTAAAAGGGCAAAAGGTAAGTCAGCTCTGTCCATTTATTTTTCTTGCCTATTTCAACCACAGGGTATAAAATCTCTTGGGAGTCAGGTGAGCCATTGCGTTCAGTGCAGGCTGGCCCTGCCAGGGAGCATTGCCAAGGCCAGGCCACGTGCTGTCAGCAGGGTTTCAAACAGCAGGATCTCTGTGTCTGTGGCTGCAGAGGGCAGGAGGGCCCGGGGTGGGGGGCAGATGAATGTGCTCACTCTGGAGTGAAGCCCCCAGCCCAATGTGGCCATGCCCTCTCTCCTTCCCCATCCAGTGGGATGCTAACCTGTCACTCTCCCCTGTCCCTCACCTCATCTCCAGCCTTTTCAGTGGGTAGCAGGCTTGACATCCTGACTATCTCTGGAAGTGAAGCAAGCAGTTCAGTTCAGAATTGCTCCTCTCAGCATGCCATGCAGATTGCTCTCCAGGATGGCTGTGATGCATCATAATCAATGTAACCTGACCAGGGTTAGCCCTGGGAGGCAAAGACTTGCAGTATGAAGAAGGAGGTTAATGATCAACTTAGATACAGAAAAGTGTTGCAAGTCAAAAAAAAAAAAAAAATTAAAACTTTTGACAGAACCTTGCAAAGGAGTTTTAAAGTTCCCATTCAGTTATCCAAACTTCTTGTTTATGAAACAAAAAAAGGCACTTTAATGTCTTCTTTTAAGGCAGTAACAGTGAAGAAAAATTATAGCATACTTAAGCATTCCGTGAACTCCCCCTGTAAATTACCTGCTTTTGTAAATATTGTAGACATTCAATCACTCTCCTTATCTCTTCCAATTTTGCTTGTAGAGATTTTAATCTATGATGTGTTCACTTGTGCATGCATACGTGCTGTACATCTACCATTATAAGTGAATGTAAACCAGTATTATCATCCTGTAGTTGCTTTGGGTACGCTTTTTGAGGTATGTTGTTTAGGTCTCCCAAAGGAATGCTTAGAAGAGATGAGGAGGTTGTTTGCTTTTTTTGCTTTTTAGTTTTGGGGATTATTTTGTTCTTTGAAATAGACAGCTGGTGTTCTGCGTTGTCTCAAAGGCAATAGCTGCATATTTACGGATGATGGATTTAAGAATGTCTGTTGGTGGCTTTTCTTTGGTGTTTTCCAGAACTAGGAATGTAAATTACTTAATTGGAGGCCCAAGCAAGATAATTTTCTTTGTAACAGAGCATAGATTAATTTGTGATACAGATAAAAAGTGTCAAGGTCTGAAACATCATTCAGATGGAGTCTCCTTTTTTAATGACCCATTAGTATCTGTTTAATAAAAAGTCAACTATATACTGAAAAGAAATCCAGAAAAGATTTGGGAAAGGTCCAAAACTCTGAATTTATTCCTTGATAGCTTGATCATATTGTTCAGTAACAAGTGCAAATGAGTCACAGTAGAATGAAGGAGACATGTTATAACTTTTGTTGAAAGACATCAGTTTTCAGTTCATAGAGTATGCCAGCATCTTGTAACAAGATGTAAAAAAAGGGTAGCTTGGGGAAATTAATAGTATTAACCCTTACACTTCATTTATTTCCAGCTGTGTTTCTGTCTGTTTGCTAGAGCTCTTGATGGCATTTTTCATTTGCATAGTCCACTCTCAAAATGTTCTCTTTAAAAGAAACAGGTGCTTGTCTGATATGCTAGAATCCAAAACTACCTCACATTAATGTAGGCTGTTTAAAAATGTTGATGAGAGAAAAATACCAGTCCATAGTAACAGAAGACATATTAAATTCCAGTGTGTCAGTGTACTCTCTATTCTTCCTAATGGGTTCCACCACAAATTTATCAGACTTAAGGCAGGTGTATAGTGAAGTATTCACATAATTTTAGACTGTGTAGGAAATGCAGTTATTGACATTAGAGATATCTAGACAGGTGAATGAATAGTTACACCTAGAAAATGATAGTCAAGAAAGGCATTTAAAGGCATTGGAATGCATTTAACATGCATGAACCTGGTTCATATCAATGCTAGCTCATTATGTTAACTCTTTTTCAAACATACTTAGGATTTTGAACAGAAAACTGAGTTTTATTTAAAAAACTCTGCCCCCTGCCCTTCAACCTTGTGTAGTTTTTCATCCTGATTCATTATATTTGATGTCTTCCTAGAATAAGGACAGCCTGCCCAATTGGTCCCAGGCCTAGAGACAGAACTTGGTGAGGAAAAGTAAGGGGAGGATCCTTGCTGCTTGCCTCTGTAATGTTTCTGTAAATGGTGTTTTCAACAAATGCGTTTGGATTTGAAACATGTCCCTGCTAAATGTGGTTCCCATTAACACACACATCAGTAATGGTACCTGTTACTTCAAAAATCTATGTGAATATTGCTTAATCAGAGGACAGATTAGAAAGACTGATCCTAGACAAGATCCAGGCTAGGAGAAGGCTGCCATGCCCTGTGGTACCCCACAGGAGACCACATAAGAGAACATCTGCTCTCCCATTCTCATGTGGAAGCACAAATCCACTCTACCGTACATCATCCACAGCCAATATTCTGCCTACACTGGAAACCCTTTTGATCTGGCTTCCATGTCGTGCAGAAGTGCACAAACCCTGAAGGGCCTTTTCCAATCCTCCCACACTCTTCAGCAGTCCACCCACACCGCTTCACTGCCATGGGAGCTTTGGGAACTGCGGAAGTGGGTGCTGGGTTTACTCTTTAATGCCTTAATTATTAACATCTGGAGAGATGTTTCCTACCATAGTGTGGGAAGAAGTTCCAGACCCAGAAGTTCCAGACTGGGGTTTAATTAAAATTCATTTGGCCAAATAATCGTATTTATGATCTCATCAGAAAATGTGCTGAAAATGGTATTTGACTTAAAAGGTGTGAAATGCCCAGGAAATAGTACCCCAAGGGCATTTCAGACCTGGAAGAGTAAATTACATTGCCATATTTTTCTCTCTTCTTTGAGAATAATTTCATCAATATGATGGCCATATTTAGGGTACATTTAATATGTTCTCTCATCAGACTGCTTCCATGAAAATTGCATTTCTATGCCAAACTCCTTTAACATGACTCATATGTTATCAAGGGCATATAATTGACAAACTCTAAGGGTTTTCATCCCTTTCAGAAAAGTCAGAAAGTGAGCGTAATTGTAGCAGATGGCCCTCATCCTATAAAGCCTTTATTATTACACTGAATATCAAGCTGTTGTTTTAAGCTATATAATGTCAAATATCACATATTTGCCAAACAAAAGGTACCGAAATTTTAGAAAAGCATAATATTGCTAAGATAATAAATAATACCTTACTGTTTTCCATTAGAGAGATTAACCTAAAACATCTTCATTTATTACCTCTTACACTTTTAATTTGGTTTTCTTCATAATATCTTGAATGCTCTCACTAAACTGACTAAACTCACTGTTCTGACTAAACCTCACTGAAGTGTGAGATCTGTTTAAACTAATTAGAGTTTTGAATGCTTGTCTGCATTTTATTGAGCTACTCAGAGGAAGACCGAAGCTGTGTTTTCTCTTTTATGCCTACCTAGATTTTGAGAACAGTTTCAAGCAGCTGTTGAGATAAGAAGTGCTAGCCATTAGTGCGTGCAGAAAAAACATGTTAAGCACTTAATTACCATTCAGAACAAAGACTGCACAGAGATGAGTAAAATTCTCCATGCACTGACTTTTTCTAAAAAATGTTCCTTCTCTCATTCATGACCGTTTTCACTGCTTTTACTGTATCAGAAACATGTGTAAATGGAGGCAACACTGGAATCTTGCTCTAAGTAATACAGAATGATTAATCTTCCTAGACTTATCAGTTAGAATGCACTGAAGTATAAATCCTCATTCTTTAGTATGAATATTTTATTATGATTTCACTGTCTCAGCATTACCCACTGAAAGTTGAAGTCAACAAGAAGATCAAACATGCTTTTGTCATTGAGCATGAAGTATTGCTATGAAAAATACCCCAAAGTTTGATAAATAGAAGAAAAGAATCGAATTAACTCTTAAAGTAACTGCTGGTTTTGACATTTTTATTGTATGAAAGCAGGAAAATTTGAGCAAATAATTTTATTTTGGCATATATTGGCTTCCCTAATTCTGAGACTATATCTCTATTATTATACCTACATAAATTTTAATTCTTTGTTTGCCTTGATGGGTGCATCACCCCTGTGTGAACTGACCATGCTTCAGAAGTACACACACACTGACTTTGCTTGAGGTATTTTGGATCTGGAAGCTCTGACTTAGACTGAGGGTCAGTGGGACATCTCTGGGGTTCCCCATCAACAGGAGCAGAGACCAGTGTTTTCCTCCTGCACACTTCTACAGCCTTAAAAATCACAGATGGTTTTGGTGTCTGCAGGGGATTGATTGTGCTTCTCCCTTTGATATGTGTAATGAAGAGTTGACTGTCGCAGTGGACTGGGTCCCTGTATTTTTTTTAAGGTTTACCATACTGGGAGGACCTTTGAGGGTTTTCTGTCATTTTACTTATCAAAAGATAGAACAAAAATGTTTCTAATATTGATTATTTAGCACAATACAAACCCCCTTGTTGGAGAGAAGCCCTGGCAGTCAGCAGGAAGATCGCAATTAAGTACTTTGAGTTTCCTTGACAATGTATCAGAAGCAACAAGTCAGTTCTTTTAGTGGAGCAAATCGGTGCTTTTCATAGTCAACCTCTATTAGACTTTTTAAAATCAAGAATGTCAATTTTTTAATCACTTTTCATTGACACTGCTTGGTTTTAGTAAGCACTGCTCAGTGTTCCTATTTAAGTCCCCCAAGAATGGGAGGACACAGTTTTAAGCTGTGCCAAGGGAAATATAGGTTGGATATTAGGAAAAAGTTTTTTATGGAAAGAGTGATCAACTACTGGAATTGTCTGCCCAGGGAGGTGGTGGAGTCACCACCCCTGAATGTGTTTAAAAACCAGACTGGATGGCACTCAGTTGAGTTGGTTTAGTTGAGGTGTTAGGGCTGGGTTGGACTCGATGATCTTGAAGGTCTCTTCCAACCTACACATTCTGCGATTCTATGAAGTGGCTGCTGTAGGAACTTTGTGTCCAGCAGCAGTTTATGCCTGAGTTGGAAAGCCCATGATCTGGGGTCACTAAGGAAACCACAATCAAATAATTTACTCTGGATATGGCCATAAAGTTGGAAAGAGGAGTGACAGGCAATGTGGGAGGCCAGAATATGTCTGCAGTCTGGAAAGGGTGAATAGATAACATAAAATCATCTAATTATGCCTGAAAGAGCAGGCTCAAAAGACAGCAATAAAATAAGCAAAGAAACTGATCAGCTGCAGATCTGATGTTCTACAGGGAAACTTGTGATTCATAAATATTTTTGAAAGTTGGGATATTGTCACAATGTTTTTTGTCAATTCTGTTTTGACAGTAGTATATTTTTATTGATTTATCCTTTACTCAGAGAAAAATAATATTTTAAATTCAAATTGGGGAAAAAACCATCATGTTTCATGAAGAGAGCTGCTATTCTTGAAAAAAACAAAATATCAAACAACTTTGAATAATATTGACTGTGATATACTAAATGTTGAAAAGTTTTCTACTCTTTCCCAGCCATCATACCAAACTGCTAAGTGGCATCTGAAACCATCAGCTTTTCTTAGTTTTAAATAGTTACAGGAACCATTTGTCCCAGTTGTCTCTGGCAACATTTTCTATGTTGAGATATATTTTTGCACTCAGTACAGTGGATATCTTTGATTAATACACTGATCAATTTATCTCTATAGAAGGAGAGATATAAAAGCAAAAGAGATACAAAATACTATTGTATTATGTGCTAAGAAATCTCATATTTAGTTTTCAGAGCTGACTTCTGAAGGTATTCACAAAGTAATACATCGTTTGGCACAACATGACCTTTTAAGCAGCTGTTGCTAGATGCATTATCTTTGATTATAAGGGTATTGGCACAATGAGCTCAGGCTCTATTCTTCATGGAATAAAACATGCTCACAGGGCTTGATTTTAAATTTGCACAACAACTGTTACTGTATGCCTTCATTATAGTTTCTTGAAGGATTGCAGTGCCTTAGCTTGATCTGAAGTTTGTGAGCCTCGAATGAAGTCAGTCAAGTTTTCCCCAATGTGAGATCAGAATAAGATATGAAAAGATGTGTAAGATCTCTGCTTCTTTGAAATCTTTATGCTCAGTTAGCAGAGCTGCCCAGTACCTGTGCAATACCTGTGCATAGTTTGAAATCTTCCCAGATTTAAAATTACATCCATACAGAGTCAATATCTACTGACTAGCTCCTGATTACAAAACATTAGTCCTGATGTGCAGTTTTTCATTATCTGGTCTAATTGCCTACTACAACTCCGTGATGCTGCAGGGGTTTGTGGGTGTAATTTAGGAGTCTGGGATAGCAAACTCTGGGGTACAGCAGTAGCTGCATTTTGCAGTTAACCCTTTAAGATTCTTTAAATCATTCTGCTCTTCAATTTTTTATTTTTTTTTTTTTTATTTGCTGGGGATCTCAGACCAAGACAGACATTAAAATAGACAGTTCTATAATATGTCAGTTCCCACACAAGAATTTAATCATTGATGCACCTAGTAATCAGTCTCTGTGTACATTTTCTCTATAGCAATATTCACAAGAAGTGACCTGGATGTATATAATTATTACTAGGGAACCATAGTAATATGGTATATGGTAGTCTTCTTAAATCACTTTCTAGTCTTTCTAGCCAGGAGCAAAAAGTGGTTTGGGAAGTTGGTAATTGTTTGTTTTTTTAAATCTCATACCTCATGATAGTTAGTTGTTTGCTTCCTTTCTCTCAGCTACTTCTTATTTCAGATTTTAAACCTATGCTTTCATAGAAAGGTCATAACCTAGATTAGTCACTGAAAACATCTGGGCATATGATTTTGGCCTTCAGAAAAGCAGATCTGGATTTTCTCAAAGTTTGGATTTCATTAAGGAAGGGTAAAAAGCCAAATTTTATACAAAGTTCTCAAAACCACTTTCAGCAGAAGCAATAGCAAAGCTTCTAACAGTATATGCCTGGAAGGAGATAGAACAGTAAGAAGCAGCATGAAAGTGGGATTTTTAAAGAGGAAGCTTGAAGTAGCTGCTAAAGGAGTGATAGTGGAGTACTTTATGACACAGGGAAGTTTCTAACCTGCTGGAGAACATATTTAGTTTAGCCACAAAAGAAGTTTAATATCACAGTAGGAGCAAAAACAGTTAGGAAACCGTATTTAAGAGATGTTGAAGAGGATTTACAGTTCTTTTCAAGTAACTACACACCTGAGAAAGGCCTACAGAATAGTTAATTGAACTATCGATAACATAGCAAAGAAAGTTCAATTTAATTATGAAAATAATGACTAGCTTTCCATTATGGATAAGGTGTTCTCTTATATAATCTTTAACACCAAAAGAAATGTAAAATCAAGGTAAAACCAAGGGAAAATAAACTTCGACTCCTGTCTGGAAAATCATGTTTATATCACTTAGAATATTTAAGAGTGATTAGAATGGCAAAACGTACCCATAAATTTTGTAGCTCTTAAAGAAAGCATGTGACAGCTTCCTCCTAAGTTCAGCTGGAACATTTTAAAATGTATTGATATGCCAAAAAAAATAATTCTCACCAAGGCTTATGTCAGAGTTCAGTGTGCACAGTGTACTGAGCTGAGTGAGTGAGCACAGTCACTAGCATCAAATGGGTTGTTCTCTTACTCTTTTCTCACTGACTGTAAACAGATGCAACAAAAGCATTTCATGGCTAGTTAGCAGAATACTTAAAGCCTTGAGTGGGTTTGGTTACCCTTAATTTTATTAGGGTTGCTCGAATGCCAAGCAAAGATTGAAAGAAGATGCAGAACTGCAAAAGAAATGGGTTTAAGTGGTAGTGATGGAGGGGACGGACTCTAGTACAGAGGAGCAGTCTGAATTGCCCTCTGGCTCCAATGTCAGTAGTTAGGTGAAATAAAGGGAGTAATACCAAAGGCTTGTATAACGAGCGATGAACAGAGAAGCCAGTGCTGCCTCCATCTGTATTGCAGCACCTTTAATGGGATAGTGAGTTAAGGATGTGATCACAACACCTCAACTTAAACTTCATTTCTGTCGGGAAGTGTGGAAACAGAGGCTGGAAATCCAGCAAGGACACACTCAGCCTTGTGAAATTCCAATAAAAGGATCTCTCTAGGAAGTTCTAGGTATTAAATGCAGTGAAATCAGTGTCAAGGCAGGAGAACTGAGTGACACCATTTCCCTCACCACAAAAAAAAAAAAAAAAAACAACAAAAAACCAAACCAAAAAACGGGGAAAAAAATAGTGTTTGTGTAACTCTCCAGAGTATAAGCTTTAGATAGCAAAGCTGCCTTTGCCCGCTGTGTGCCACTGGGCTCCATCAGCTTTCAGGAAGAGCAGGAGAGGGGCGCGAGGGAAGGGCTGTGCCGCGGGGCTGGCAGTGACCCAGGAGCCTGGCTGTGTCACTTCCCCGCGGGGTCCTCTGGGTGGCAGTCAGACATTAGAGATGTCGTTTATTCTGACCAGCCTCTTTACATGTACTCGTCTTTTTTTTTTTTTTTTTTTTTTTCCCCCAGAAAATCCTTAAAGTCACCTGCTGAGCAATACACCAACTTCTGGTTGACACTGACAAGGATACTGACATCCTTTACAAAGTCAAAATAAGGAAGATACTTGTTTTCATTATTGCTAATAATTATTGCATCTTTGTTAACTTCATTGACTTAGGCTGAACAACCTTGGAGGTATTACAGAAATATATATTGTCATGTCTATTTTACAATGGATCTGATTGAGTCAAGGGACAATAAAGTGAAGAAGCACTACTTGACACTTTTGAGGCACAGTGCTGTGTGCCTTGTGACATTTACATGATTAAAAGTCAAAAGTCAGAATATTTCCTCTATTATGTGGAAAGATATTTTACTCCTATGGAACTTCCAAAAAGTTTAAAACTTTAGAAATGCCGTTTCCAACCTGACCTAAAAAAGCAGCTAGACTAGCACTGTCTCAAATAGTACTGTCTGTCACATACCCTCAAGATATGAGTACCTCATTATGAGAACTTTATTGCAGTCCGTACTGTCTAGGACCAGCTGCCCATGTTTTTACTATTTATGGAAGAGGTTATTTTCTGTAAATATGTCCATGACAAACCTTTGGCAAGAGAATAAAACTTGCATGTAACGTCACATTTCATTCCCGGTCTACGATCTGAACAGAAATAAATTAAAAAACCCAGAGACGTTTAAGACCCTTTTTCCCCTCCCTGCTGTTTCATCTTTAAATGTGAGTCTTTAAACAATGCCAAATGCAAACAAATGCTAAATAATTTTCATTAATGAAGTAGGAAGGGTGTGGAGCATTTTTACCTCTTATATTCTTGGACCTTCAACACTGGAAGTGATTTAATACAATGTGTAATAAAACAAAGGAAGAGTTACTCAGACCTAATGTGTTCAACAGATGATTAGAAGGGGTGGGAAATATAGCACCCTTTTGATTCAACCTGTATGCAGGTGATAGAATTTCCTTTTTCATTTTACAGTGCAAGCACATTTGTCCTTCAAACATCCTCTTCCCATATGGTTCTTTGAGGTTCTTCTATTCCCCTGAGTAACTCTAGCTGATGAGAAGAGGCTCCTTGACCCATTTGCAATAAAAGATTTAAAAAAATAAAATAAAATTGGAGAACCTCGTGTGTACCTTTGTAAAAAAGTTTGTGTGGCTTCCTTCTGAAACATTTTAAGCTGTATAATTGTATTTGGCTTTTTTTTTTCCTTTTTTTTTTTTTTAATCAAGAAAAGTTTAAGCATAAAGACAATGAACCACATACATTGGTGTTTCACTGCCAAACTCTGTGCAGCTAGTCTTCCACAGCTGAAGATAAAGTTAGGTGCTGTCAGTTGTCTTCTTCTCTCCCGTTT
Source organism: Cettia cetti (assembly GCA_013401135.1). Classification (NCBI taxonomy): domain Eukaryota; kingdom Metazoa; phylum Chordata; class Aves; order Passeriformes; family Sylviidae; genus Cettia; species Cettia cetti. The sequence continues at coordinate 58,763 of VZUI01040686.1, forward strand.
CCTATTTGTTTACTTCATATATCATGCCCTCAGTCATGATATGAATAAATATGTACCCCCTCAGCATCCCAGCTACTTCTGCATCTGTAACATTTATCCTGGTGTATTGCTCAGCAAGTGGCTTTAAGGGTTTTCTGACAAAAAAAATCAGTCCTGAAATGTGAACTTTGGGCAGCTGCATTGAAAAAACTGATTTCTACATTTAGAAAATGAGGAATAACTATGGATTAAGGAAGAAGAGGAATTACATGAAGAAAACTTCTAAATTATGTAGGGAGGGGTTCTTACTTAAGGTTGGTCTAACTGAAATTGTATGATGTTGATAGGAAACCAATTGCTTTGCACCAATTAAATTATAGCCATGCTTGGCTTTTGAATGTTTATTTTACTTCACTCATTTTACTTCTAATTCAACTTCTGAATTTCTTTGAGACACACTGTATATCCACGCCCTTGAGCACCAGCTAAGCACATAGATACTGATATGTAGGGAAAAGGATAGTCAAAGATTGTTATTTCTATTTTTATACTCCTGGGAAGCACTTAGCAGCTTCCTGAGGAATGTTCTGTGCAGGCATGAGGTGCCACAGAAATATGCTTTTGCTCTAAGCATTCTTTAGCATTTAGGAGGCAGAGGCCCAGGCTCAGTCCCTGAACCTTAAACCTGAAAAGCCCTGTTAAATGTTTATATCAATGGAGTCACTATTGGAGGTTTGGGATCATCTTGTTTCAAGCTGCAGAGGTTTCTCAGTGTTGTAAATTCATGATCCTTGAGAAGGGATACTTCCATAGTAGGAAGAGTAATCCTGTCAGGGAGTGAAAAAGCAGAGTGTGATTTGGTGATCAGAGTGCCTGCCCAGTGTATGGCCCTGGATTTTGCACCATAAATAGGTGCTTCCCAGTGTCCTCCCCTCAAAATGCAGCCTGAGAGCTCATTTGACTGAAGCACTGAAGGAGTCCCACGGATGAAAGTTGCTGGGGAGGGAGCAAAGGGAGAAGGAGATGCAGAATGAACACCATAGCAAAGAGGTAATAAGTAAGAGAGTGCTGTTCCCCAGCAGCTGTAGGGGTGACCCTTTGTTGTCCTGCATGTCTGAGTATAATGTAGAGCAGCCCTGGCAGTGCCTGAAGTTGTTCAGGGCCTCAGCCAGCCTGACTGTGGAGCTGTGCAGGCCATGTGAAACTGTCATGGCTGCTCCTTTTGCTAGTCATGCCAAAAATGCTGCAGTCATGTTTCCATGGGACTGAGTTCTTTCAGACGCTTCCTGGCAGTGCACAAATCCAATGCTGACTCTCCCCCCTCTCTCTGCCTTAGCCCCTCTTCCGTTGCACATACTGTCAGGAACTCAGCCTCAAAACTTGTGGCTGAGCCAAGATCTTTGCAGAGCTCCTACACAGATTCTTTTCATGTCTGCAGAGTTCTGTTTGTGTAAGTAATTACTTGTTACTTGTGTGGCTCCAGAATTGTATAGCTATGGTGCAGATAGATTCTGCTGAAGAATGTGCACTGGGAATTTTGTAATGTTAAACATCCTCAGTGCATTTGAGGACACATGTCCTGTAAGCATATAGCAATAATTCTGCTTGACTGATATCTACTTCACACTTTCAATAAAATACTGAAAATGGTAAGTGCAGCTGAGGACAAACAGATTACATTTATTGTACATGTTTATTTTATTCCTGAAATATATTCAGGGCCAGTGCTCCCTCTGGTGGTTCAAAATACCATTTTAATAAAGTATAGGCTATTCTCTGTGTCTTCTCTAATGTAATGCTGAGTAACACTGAGCCAATTACAATTCTCTAACACATGTTTAAAAGAGTGTGAAGAGAAACACTTTGACTTGAGAGCGTTACTCAGGTTGCACAGTACTGTTTCCTACTGTGCACTGTAATTACTGGTCTAACACCTTGGAGCCAATTCACTTGAGTGCTCGCAGTTTCATCAGCTGAAGGAACAAATACAGAGCTTGCATTCACCTCTCAAGTGGCTGGGGATAGTCTGGGTAGAAACCATGTACATTGCAAGGCAGTTGTCCATTGCTCTGGATTTTTTAGGTCATATTGGAGCATCAAGTTTTGATGACTGTTTTGAATGGTAGGTTTTCCTGTTAACAGTCAGAGCCTTTTTTTGCTCTGATTGGAAACTGCATTGTCAGATTTCATCTTGAAACAGTTGCATTTCTTTGCCTAATATGCCCTTGGTAGAATTTCAGTTCAATGGATGTTAAGTTTTGGAAACAGGATAGCACGTGCATTTGTGAGAGGAATTCTGGGTTTGTAACACGTTGGAGTCAGCAGTGACACTGATCTGAAGGCAGCCCTCTGGCAAGGCCAAGGATTTGTTGGCTCCCAGCTCAGTTTCCCTTGCAGCGAAGGTGCAGCTGAGGAGCTGTGGTGGATGAGCTCCAGCAAACCCCACTGCTCTGGTGTGAGAAACTGCTCTTGATGCCATTCCACCTTGTGTCCTGCTATGTCCTCCTCCAAAGCATTGGCTTTGACAGCTGCCTGGCCACGTGGTGAGCTCCTCAGCTCACAGAGGCCAGGCCAAGCTCATTCACTAAAGAAAAGGGAGTAAATTTAGTGAGCTGAACTGGTGCTGTGGAGGCTGAGGGAATCATACCAGGTGGTGTAAAGAAGGGTGAGGTGGCACAGTCCCCTTAAAAGAAGAACAGCCACCTTTGCTGGGTAGATCAGTTTAGCTGCCTTGTGACATCTTTCCCTTAGACTGAGTTTTATACCTTTTCAGCTGAAGGACAGACACGTGTCTGTCCTGCTGTTTCAGCTGCTGGGGGATCTCTGGCAGAGGCAAATGTTAAGAAATGAAGCATCTTTCAAATGGCTTTGGGAAGATCTACACATTGTTATTCACCATGTGCCTGAGTCTCTGGAGAGCCTGAGAACATCATATTTGTACAGACACAGACACCCTGTGAGCCCACACTTCGGGAAGCAGTTGATTTATATCCATGTTACCAGCCTCTCAAGCCTAAAATCTCCCAGTTCAGCTGTCCCTAGGCGAAGTAATAGGGGAAATAATTTATAATGGGGTGGTATTTCCTCCTCCTCAGCCCTTGATGTATTACAGCTGAATCTTCTGAAATTAGTTACTTTATGTGTCTCTCTTGCTTAGCAGTCTGCAGTTGTTCCATGTGCGAAGCAGCATTTCATGGCTAATTTGGAAGCGTAGTTGTCAGAAAAAAACATCAGTCTATGCAGTTAAGCTCTTAACGTGTTGATGTCTGTTTAGAAGTCCATTCAATTTTAATTTGAACTACCTAAAGCAAAGGCATTTCACAAAGGCTGAACTAACACAGACATCTCGCTTATTAAATGAGTGCAGTGGTGACTGAGCACTTGCTCTCTTTTTGCGTAGCACCTCCACATTTTCAGCAGTTGAGTGGCAGAATATTCATTTTTGTGAGCTGAGTAATGTGTTCTCCTTTGTGCTTTCTGACAGCTTGCATTGAATCAGCAGAGGTACAGATGACATGGTTACATCTGTTTTAATTTTTGAGTCTCATGAATTTATTTGTAAGAAGCAAGAAGCTCTTTCAATATTACTTGCCAAGATTTTGCAGCTGTGAATATTGGAACTTGAACAATACATAACCCTCGCAGTCGAAGTCTTATGCTCTTCATGCATCACAGCTAGAAATCTCAGTGCTGAGCAAAAATAAGTGGGGTAGCAGTGGTGACCTGGTGCTTGACAATTTATGCAGTATATGTGCTTAATGAGTAGCAGCATAAATGTAGCACAAGCACTTACTGTTGGGCTGTTTGGCTGGAACATTGAATGAAGAGAGGAACAGGCAGGCAAGCACGGGAAAGATGCAGCAGGTCAAGTGTTTCCTTGCAAGGCAAGGCATCTTCAGGACATGCTTATGTCTGTTCTGTACAGCATAATAAGTGATAGCTTCATCTGACCTTGAAGTTTCAAGTAAGCCACTTTAGGTAGGAAAGCAGCAGTATAGCTGTTGTTGCCTCAGTAATCTGTGGGGTCTGATCTACTCAGTGACATTAGGATACCCTTCAGTCATATCATTTTACAGTTTAAGGGTGGTAGAGTTTCTGTACTCTCTTGTTCACTGTAGATATTCTGATAGAATTTTACTGTAATTTAGTGCAGTATCACTGATGCAAAAAAAAAAAAAAAGCTGGAAGTTTTTACTAACTCAAACAGGAGTATTGAAGTAAAAGCTTTATTCATTAGTCCTTAAAATTAGTTTTCTAAGGCTGTTGTACAAAGACAGATGCCTAGACTAAAGAAAGGAACTGGAACTGGAACCCAGGAGAAGTCCCTAAGTCTCTTCTCTTACTGGGTCTTGGTGAAATAGATTGCCCTAACTCCTCTGAGTGTCCATGAGTGTCATGGAGGAATTAAATCCCATTAATTGTGTAGCCTAAAACTGCAGAAATTTGGACTTCTTACACATTACTTAGTTTGGACTATTTACCCTGAATTGACTTTGCAGTAAAATCAAATGGGAAGGTGGAGTAGAGGAAGAGGTGTTTGCAGTGTGTAAGTCCATGATTCCCTGTTAGAATAAGCAGCCAAGGTGGCAGGTCACATGCAGAGAGGGATCCAGCAGCTCTCACACATGCAGTCTCTTTCATGTTTCCTTCCTTCCCTCTTGCAAAGGGATGAGCTCAGTTCCAGTAAGAGAAATCATGAGTCTGCGGGCTTTGGGGTGGTACAGACCTCCACATGCTCAGAAGTTATATTTTCCAGGCCTTGGAACACCCAGTACCTTGACTGAATGTCCAGAAGTTCTGGACAAATAGCCAGTTGTTTTTCTTCTTGGCCTAACAGTTTAAGTCAGGAAAATAAAAATGTTTCCAGGGAAACCTGAATGTATCTTAGCTCAAAGTGACTTGTTATGGTCTCAACTCTGCTCTTCCAGCTGTTTTACCCCTCAGAAAGGACAGCCTAGAAGGTTGATGATAGCCTTAGTAGAATTTACTATAGTTGCCTTAGAATTTGCAACTTTTTATGTAATTTTAAGCATTTAGGTAACCTCCTTGGCCAGCTGAAGCAGTCATTCTCTTAGTAAGTGGTTTACAGGCAAGTTAAGGCCCTTTTACAGTTCCAGAATGGTCTAAGGGAGCTTTAGACCAAGTGAAAAACTGATCTGTAAACCTCAGTTTTAACTTTCCTTAAGAATGGAGGAAAGACTAATTTTCTGTGTTGTAGGGTACAGTGATTCAAAGTGTGGTGAAATCTTCAGGGGCAGAATTTCTGAGCGCAGAAAGTATCAGCCATGTTACACATTAAGGATGTGAATCACTTATGTTACATGTGAGGCATATTTCTCTGTGGGTGTCAAAATAACCTTTTTTCTTGTCATTTGCACATGTTGTATATTCCTTCAGCAATGGAAGTACGTACAACCCTGCTGCATGTACTTGAGTGTCTTCTCCTTCCTTAGCCTGTCTTGCAGCAGGTCAAGAGAGCAAGTGCCCCGGGTTCAGTGTGAAAATCTGGTCTGAATGAATGAATAACAATTGATTTTGTAGAAGTACGCTTGTGACAGAAGTGCAGATTAGCCAGTCAAAGTATGGGTTTATGTAATTTCTTTAACTTTACAGATATATTTCAGGTTGCTAATTATTTCAACATTCATTCAGAGACCTGCATTGTGATGTGATCTTCCTTAAAATACTTTTCAAAAGAGTTTTAGTTACTTTAGAACTTGGACTTTGTACCTCTACAGCTGACCTAGAAACATATTTCTCCAGCTGTTCTGATGTTTGCTTTGCTTTGCTTTGTTTTCTGGTCTAATACACTGCTTCAGATTTGGCTCAAATCAAATAAAGAATTCTCAAACCATGATAAAGAATATTGGGAATTAAATAGAGGATATTATGTCATTTCAACACTTCAAGGAAACACTGAATGTTTGCCTCAGAAAGTACTCTTTTACTGAAAATTTTTATTTTTGTGGGAAGACAGAGAGGAGAAGCAGCAGGATATTTTTTTTTTCTGTCAGGAATTTTAGTAAATGAATGTTATTTTGATTTTACTTTCTTGTGCTTTTATCATCTCAGAGTTTTCTCCCTTCCTCCTTGGCCCTGCTCTTCATACCCATCAATAATATCCCTTCCCCCTTGTCTCTTCATTTTAACAAAATCGTGGAAAAGGAACTAAAAAACAACATCAACTCAGTAACTCCACAAATCTTCCAATTCTTCTCATCTTCCGGCACTATAGCACCATGTCTGTTGCTTATCACTCAGTTTCCTCTGTCTGCATGTCATAACTTTTTCTTTGCAAGATGCCTGTTATACTTCCTGGACAAATGAGCTCTCCAAGACTCAGATGTTTTCATGTGTGCTTAGTCCTCAGCTGACCTCTAAGTAGCCAGCATATTTCTGGGAATCTTTGTTCTGAGCAAACAGGAGAAAAGTTTATTTTTAATTGGCATCCTGAAATCAAATACTAAATTGGCTGTTAATTACAAGTTGCAATTTTGTATCTCACTGTTTTGCAGAAAATCCTAAAGTCTCTGTAGTGGCCCTTTATGTGTTTTGAACATTGTTAATTTTATTTTCTTTTTGCTGTCATTTGAAAATTGCTGTGTTTCGAGTTTCTAAAGTAGGTGCCATGTTTTTAGCTGTTTTTCAAACTTGTAAAACTTATTTTCAGTTTCACACTAACCTTTTATTTATTCACTATTCCCACAGTTTTTGACAGTATGAAGTGTTTCTGCTTGTTTCACATCAGACCTTGAAAGGGCAACTCTCGGTACTTCCTGCAAGAAACCAGTGGCTTTTGATTGGCTTGATTTGCTCTTTCCAGGAATTGACATGCAGAAGTTTTTTCCCTCTCTCCCTATGTGTAGATTTTGCATCCTTTATTTTGGTTTCACTGGGAGTCCAAATATAATTGAATGTATAACAGCTGCAATATTATCTAGAGTGTGGATGGGTTTTCTGCCTCTAGATTTATCTGATTTAAATACATTTGGAGTTGTAGGAAGAGAGATAGCCCAGATGTCCCATATATCATTAAAGTAGAATTAAAAGGATGACACATGCAAATACAATTTTGTGTTCAGCTTCTTGGGAAGATCCTGTATCTCGAATCACCCTGTCTCTGAACCACCCTGAAATTCAAGTCTAAGTGACAAACCTGGTCTCCAAAACCTGCTATTGTTGGTCGTGTATAAGAAGAGTGGTATTTCCCATTCATACACTAGTTGACCAAACAGTGTTATTTGTGGTTTTCAGAAATTTAGTTGCTGATTTGGGCTGTTATATTTTCTAGTGGGATTTAGCAGCACTTCTGGAAGAATGCAGGTAGGTTTTATTAGAGGGAAAGTGACTTTTCTGTAACCAGGAGAATAAATCAGCTATGAAGAGTGCTATCTAGAGAAAAAGTTTAACTAATATTTAAAGAATGCTTTTCTGTTATGCCACACTCAGCCCCTGACAATCTATTATTGAACCATTAATATTTCTATACTTATAATAATACTTCTTTCAAGTACCAGCATGAACTCTTTGTTGTCACATGTAGCTTTATACCACTTAAAGGGTTCCTTGAGCACAGAAATTGGATATATGAGTTACTTGAAGAAGGAACTTCAATTGTGTAGTTGCTAATTAGTTTTTTTCTTCCACAGGGAGAAAGAGGCCTGCCGGGACTACAGGGTGTGATTGGGTTTCCTGGAATGCAAGGACCTGAAGGTCCCCCTGGGCCACCAGGGCTTAAGGTAAGAAGTTAAGCTTAGGTATTCAAAACAGTCAGTTTTCCCTAAATTGTTGTCCCAAGATAAAGCTTTCTTGTTTACTTTTCAGGGTGATACTGGAGAACCAGGACTGCCAGGAACAAAGGGAACAAGAGTGAGTTTTGTCTTACTTTCTTGCAATTCCGATGTCTTTGGGTATGGCTGCCTTCAAGTGCAAGAGGAAGTCTCTGAATTAATGAATGACGTCCCCTTGAGCTGCACAAAAATTTCAAAATTCTCACTTTTACCATGGAATTCTTGCTGCATTGGACTGCCAGTACCTTTATTAATTTGCATTGTTACCTGATACTTATTAGTGTGTCAACAGCACTGGTTTTAATATGCCTCTGATATCTTCCTGACATACCAAAAGGCTTTTTTCCAGTTTCAGAATGAACCAACTGTATTTCCTCCTACAAAATTCTCCTTTATATTTGCCATCTACCCTTGAAGCACTCCAGCAGAGAAGCTGACACAGTCATGAGCACATATGTGCTAAAAAGATACAGAGCAAATTAAAGCCAGGGACAAAGATTTCTTAACTTCGCTAGCTTGAAGAGGCTCTGAGTATCTGTGATCTTTCTGTTGTCATTTCTGTTAAATAGGGCACTTACATAGCACTTGTTTTAGCATGTATTGGCTAGGGCCATGCCTGTTGATGTTTTGTGAGGTGCCAAGCTCTTTCTGAAAATTTTCACATTTCCTAATGTCACTATGAAAGAGGATTCAAATGACTTGGCCAGTAGTTATGCATACATTTTCAGCTATACCCTCTTGCTCACAGATTCTCAAAATGCCATCTCAGTTTTGTTCTCCATTTGCCTGCAGTTGCTGCAGCAAATAGAATTTACTGAAGTAGCCTGCAGTTTATGAGGTGTTACAGAGATAGTCTGCCAGATCAAGAAATCCATATTTCAATCCATGATATTTGTGTTGACCTAGGGTATCCTGAGTGTTAATGTAAATTGGAATATATTGTAAATTGCAAAAGTATTTGTTTGCTGCAGAGTAAGTAAAGTGTATTTTAGCAATTATAAAGCTTTGAAAGAAGTAATACACTATCTGAGCTCAGGATTCCATGCATCTTTTCTGCTTCATAATACATCTTTTAAGAATTGCTGCATGTATAAGTAAGAGATAGGATGAAAATGATATGCCAACTTAAATGCCTGAAAAGCTGTTCAAGGAGAAAGATTTATATCAGCCTGATAGGATTTTTGATAATAAGAATCAATTGATACACTGATGAGTATGAAAGAAAGAGGAGCATCTTTATGGTGTGTTAACATTATCTTCTGCTATGAAGACATGTCTACAGTAAATTTCATTTTGGGAATTATGTTTGTGAGAAGGGAACACCTGTACCTTCCCTTTTACATCTACATGATCTAGTTCCTACTGCTTAAAAAGTTAAAAAAATATAAAAGGTTGCTTTCAATTATTCAAATATTGACATATTTGAGAAGTTTTGAAGATTAGATCTATTTTTTTAAGGAAGTTTAAATGCTACTGATTTTTACTGTCAGCATTGGAGATGCAAATTGGGCTGCAGCTTGTCCTTGCTGTTTTGTGGATTTGTCATTTCAATTTGTGTTTTTCTCAATTGCAGGGCCCCCCAGGAGTATCAGGCTTTCCAGGAAACCCAGGCCTTCCTGTACGTATGAAGTATATATGTTTTTACAAAGAACATCAAACTTTTAGTTGTGACATCTGACCTGGATTATTCCTAATATTGCTAATTTCTTTACTTTCTCGTCACGTAGGGCATTCCTGGACAAGATGGTCCTCCTGGTCCACCTGGCATTCCAGGATGTAATGGCACAAAGGTGACATTTACACATGTGTATAATAGCATCTCTCTGTTGAAATAAAAACATCCTTCAAGCATATGTTCCCTAAACAAAACCATTTTCTCTGTTCTCTTTAGGGTGAAAGGGGTCCAGTAGGTCCCCCAGGTTTACCAGGTCTGACTGGAAGTATAGTAAGTAGATTCTTTCCTGCTTGATTCACTTTTTTTAAGGCTGGCTCTTGAAATTCAAATATAACTATAGGAAATGATACTGAGTTTAAGATGTAATGTATACAACATTGGGGAGCAATAACAACAAATATGTCTGGTTTTTTTCACAGGGACCTCCAGGACCTCCTGGAATGAAGGTACATTTTACTCTAAGTGTATTTATATCCTGCTTCTAACAATAAGAATTTGTGTGATCTCTACACGCTCTAAGACTAGCAGCAGTCTTTACTTAAAGGACTGAAAAGTTGTATTGCCTTTTTCACTTTGTACTCTGTTTTGCAAATAAAGAGTAGAGTGACCTCCCCACTTACTAGCAATTGAACATATGTGTTGTTCCATGCAGGTCCTAAAAGGGTAAGAATTATATGGATTACAACAGAAAAGAACTAGTTAATAATAATGTATAAACACTATGGTGGTCACCCAATAGTGTATAAGGATTTAGACAGATTTTATGATTCAGACATTTGGTTTTATATTGACATTTGATTTATCTAAAATGTTTCACATGAATAATATTTGTGGAAGAAAGTCCTATACCCCACAGTATGAGAATCACCCAACACATACTAGACAGTTTTCTTAAAGAAAAGAACTAGGTATCTGAGTGCATTTTGTGAACTGGAGAATGAAGCATTGAATGACATCCGAGAGCTTTGTGTCTTTACAATGAACAGATATTATCTGGAACTGTAAGCTAAATGTAAAAGTAATCTCAAATTTGTAATGACATGACAATCCAAGTTATTAAAGTGTCCATTTCTCTTTACTTTCATATGAAAAGAACTGGCTCATTCTAGAAACACTGATGTACTCAGATGTTTCTTCCCTAGGCATGTATGCATAGGTACAGAACTGAAATAAAATCACAATATTGTAACTTTGTACAAAAACACAGGAAAATGGGATTTTTACTCTCAAAAGAGGGTACATAAAGAAACAGATGGTGTTCAGAACAGTTTTCTAAAGTAAGACTGTGTGTTCCTTTCCTGGAGAAAAAGACCACCATAAATGGCCTTTATGTCAAAATTAGGTGTAAGCATGAAGGTCTCAGCAGGGGAAGGAGACTGTGAGGTTACCACTTCTCTCAGCAGCCAGGTTAGATGCTCCAGTTGTGTGGTGACACTGTAGTTAGTGATAGATTTCATGGAGAAATCATTCTAACTACCCATTGCAATACAGGAAAAGAGGTATGAAGATAGTTTTGGAACTGGAATTTCTTCAGGTGGCATTAGAATACATTTGGCAATTAAGGTCTCAACTTGTAATATGTCTATGTTTCAGTTGAATTAAAATTAATAAGGTGATTTTTTAGAGTCAGCTTTCCAAATGATTCCAAAGTATGCATAGATACAACTTTCCTCTCCTGGTGGGTTTGAATGTATTTGAATTCATGCTCAAGACTTAATCTTTTTTCTTTTCTTATTATAGGGAGATCCTGGTGAAGTGATTGGTCTTGTAACTCCTGGTGTGCTAAAAGGTGAAAAAGGGTTTCCTGGCCAACCTGGACTGCCTGTAAGTCTAAATGATGTTTGAACAGCAGTGAGTTTCAATTAAAATTATATCAGTATCATGAAAATACCATATAAGTATCACTCTCTTATGAAACCATTTGAATTCTTCATAGGGTCCACCTGGAGCTTCAGGATTTCAGGGACCAATGGGGCCACCAGGTCCTCCAGGAGAGCAAGTAAGTTTTCTTTCATGGTGATTTGCACTTCACTTATAGATCTTTATTACAGGAATGTTCTGGAAGGTGTGTCTAGCAGGTCTTGGTTGGATTTGGGAAGGATAATGTGATTCCAGGCTTCATGTTCAGCCTTCTGAACTCTACCATGGAAGAAATTACTGGGCAACATGGGTTTTTGGTAGCATGCTCCTGTGCTTCTCTTCTCTTGCACTCTTGGAGGGTATTTTTGTGGGGGAGAGAGTGTAACTGTTGGTTGTCCTTTCCTCGCTTTCCCAATTTAATTTGTAGAAAATAAACTACATACCAAGCATCCAGATCAAAATCCAAATGCTTGCTGAGGTTATTCTTATGGGTAGCAGACCTGAGTGTTACCATGGGAGCATAATATCATCCATCTGTTATTATAATAATTCATGATATATCTTGGATTCTCTTTGTTACCATTTTTTTAATTCTAGAGTTGTGAATTATGCACAGCAAGAGCAAAATGAAATTACTGGGTTTAATGAAAATATCTGCCTTTTTGCTGTTTTCATAGAATAAGGCATTATTTCTCTTGGTGTACTCTATACATGTGCATGATGAAATGCATTGTCTTGTAGGGTCCCCCAGGGCCACCAGGACTTCCAGGCGAGAAGGTAAGACTCTTTAATACAAATGTTAAGTCTATTTTTTTATTTATTTTGCATACCAGATCCTCAAAACTCTGGAAACTAATGGTCCTAAAGGTGTGGGGTTTTTATACTTTGGGTTCTATTTCTGTGTCTTAATGAACATCATAAAGAGAGATTTTTACCCCTTTTTCTTTCAAATTTGTCTAGCCCTGTTATCTCACTTGATCAAATGAGTAGTAATTATAGCATTCTATGGTTATTTGGATTAATTTTAAAGTGTCAACATTTTCACTAAAGTGTTGTGTAAAAGAGCATACTGACAATAAAATTATCTGATGAATTTCAATCTGTTTTTTCATAAGTTGCTGTGACACAGGGCTTAAAAAACAGCAGGAAGTTAGGACATGATTATTTGTTTCACACATTTAAAAAATGTATTCTCTCTTTTATATTCTCTCTTAGCACTTGATGAGTACATAATGCCTTCATATGTTTATATATGTATGCACTGCAGAAAAAGATTGACTAAGAATGTGTAATTTGCATTTTCAGGGCTACATGGGCTTGGGCTTTCAGGGTCCCAAAGGTGAAAAGGTAGGTCTCTTGTAAACTTTTAGAAAAGAACTGTCAGAAATATTCTTGATAGTTAGTTTTAAATAAAGAAAACTCTCGAAATCAATCAATGGAGAAAATCAACGCTGTAATTTTGGAAGACTTGTGTAAATCTGTAACTTACACCTAAATGAACAAAAGTTGTGAGCAGCCTCAGACTTTTTTAATGGTGATGTTTTACCTGACATTAATTTAGATCACCATCCTGTTTTCCAGCTGTGCCTGGAAGCTTCTTTAATTTGCAGTAGGCAAATCTGGAAACACTTTTTCTGTATATTAGGACTCACCATGAGATTTTTATTAAAAAATCAATTAAGTTCTAAGAGATGAGATTTAATGTGCTGTTCTGAATGATTGGAATTCATTGTTGTAGGACTCTAAGGCCTGTCTGCCTTTTTTTTGGTTTGGTGATGCACACATTTGAAGCCGATCTTTCAGCTATCCCCTTTTATTGTTTTGACACAACCAGGAAGAGGTTTCAGAGCACACAGAGTGGTTTACTTTTGAATGAATCTAAGCCAAAAGATGTGCTCCAGGATCCCATTTATTCTCTTAATCAACATCAAATGGGAGGTAATACATGTCAACTTTAATCTGTTACCTCTCACACTGAGAAGTCTAGGCTTAAAGTGCCTTATGTTGTGTTTCTGGGAGCCAAGAACTGCATGCATTCAAGGGCTATTCATATATGTCTGAGCACTTCTCCAGAAGCTTTTCATGAATGTCGTTGACAGAGGGCTTTTGGGATATAAGTAAATTATATTACTTAGGTAGTTTTTTTAAAACCACCACCTTATTAATACATTTTGAGTCAATATTGCTAATGTATAGAATTTTTTGAAACATGACACATTGTTGAAATTAATTTGTTATCACAAAATTTATTGAAAAATGTTGAAGAAGATGACATAGAAGTGTGTGGAGATTTCCTGGACTCCTCGGTTTTGTCTTTAGCAAAAGATAAATGGTATTGCTGTGCATTACTGCTTGAAAGAGATTTATGGAGTCTTTTCAGAGGTGTTTTACTGGTAAAGGTAGAGCTTTTGCCTTGTAGAAGGAGGTTAGGCTCTGACCCTGCATTGGACACATGCATCATAAAAAGTCATTCACAGTTATCTTCTTGAAGTTGGCATTTATGGACTTCTATAAAGCTTTTGGAGCACTGTAAACTTTGGGTAACATTTTCCTTTAGCCATTGACTTTCTGTACCTGACCTCTTTCCTTCTAATTTCCTTCCTCCTGAAGGAGACACTGTAAAACTCTGGTACTGTTGCTGTAATTATTTGGATATTGTTGTGATATTTAGTATTAATCAAGCTTCACCTTATGAGTAGATTTAGAGGTCTTTCAGGGTAGTCTCTGTTGGTAACCAGTTACTCAGTAGTGACTTCTGTAACCCTTTCTGTAATCCACTGATTTTGCTGAAAAAAGAGTTTTTTAAAAACACACTTAGCTATGTTTTTAAAAGCAAGTGGTAGTTCTCTTTAATGTTACTTGTCTTAGCCATATTTGATCTCAGTGTCATTCTGTTTTCAATGGGCAATTCTGGATTTACTGTTGACAGGGAGAACAAGGGGTAAGGGGCCCCCCAGGACCCCCAGGACCAGCACCTCATATGAAAGAAAAAGGGAGTGAAATCATAAAGGGAGAAAAGGTGAGATGTTAAATGATTAAACTTCTTGTATTTTTCATTAAAGTATAATCAATAGGATTTAGCAAATAAAAAGTGAAACAGGAAAAAGAAAATACAAAGTCACCTAGAGCAAATTTTTGAAAAATTTCTACCTGTTTTACTTCATGGATGAATTTTAATTTTCATTCTAGAAGTATCTCTAAAAAAATATGATAGATGGTAAATACACCAATAATTGCATAAATAAATAAGCAGCAGATAACTCTTTGAGGAAGGAGGATTGATAAGGATAGGATATTGGAAAAATATTCTGCAAGTTTGAATTAAGTAGCATATTCTCAACTTTTCATATACACATTTGTGAAATCTTAGTGCTAATTAATTTTTCAATTACTGAATTAAGCAGTCAAAGCAATATATACTAGTAAAATAAAATAGCTTAATGGATTCACATTAGAGTTTGTCTAAATTCTTGCACATCATACTGTTTGGCATAGTTCTTGAAATGGAGGATTAAGTGTGTTTTTGCTGCAATGAAGAATTATTTACAACCTAAATGAATAATGGCTAAGTTTTTGTTTACTAATTTACTTTTTTTAATAATTTCATTAGGGTGATCCAGGTGAAAAAGGAGAACAGGGAATCCCAGTGAGTACTGAGATTTTTTTTACTACTATAAAAATTGTAACGACTCTGATAATGGCACTGAATATCTTTATACCTATCAGATAAAAGAAAAATTTGCTTTGGAATTTGGCAGTATTTTTAATCTGGTGTGTATTTGTTTTCCAGGGATTGCCAGGTTCAGGTTTCAAAGGAGACAAGGGTGAACCTGGGAGGCCTGGTCCACGTGTAAGTATACTCAATTTTATCAATAACATAATTGCAGTTATTGTATTTTTTCCATTGGCTAATTAAACTTAGTAAACAATAATTAAACAGCAATTTTTGTATATTTTAAACAAGCAAGTTTTGCTGTTGGACAGGTGTACAATCAAGGTAGTAGTAACAGGCAGTAATGTTAGTATGTAACATTTCAGATAACTAAAGACATTTAACAGTAGCTTGTAATGCTGAAGGTGAAGGCAGTACTCCAATTAATCCAAATTGAAGAAAGATTAAGTCATTCCAGAATGGAAGAAAAAAGCAAAGAAAAAAAACCCCATTCTGTAAAAGTGACTTTAGCTAAATGGAACATGTTGAATTTATCTCAAATACTTTCATGTGCAGTCAACAACATAAGCCTGCTTAGCCTGAAGGTACAGTTTCATACAAAGACAATGAATGGAGCAAAAATTTTAGGTGACTGAAATCCTTTTGCTTGCTCCTTTCTAGCCTGGCTGTAGGTGCTTGAGGCTGTAAAGTCTGTTACATTTTCTGATCTGACCTAAATCATAGTCTCATTCATAGAACTTCTCCATGAGTTATTCTGTATCTTGTGTAGCTGAGCAGGTAGAAAAATGGTACTTTTTTCTATATCCAAATGTATATAAAGTATTCTGAGTAATTCTAAGTTTCTCAAGCTGTGGTCTTCATACACTGTTAGGCCCAGGATATCTATAGGCATTTGATTTTACTTCAGACTGAAAAAGAGAAAATCTCCCATTGTACTGTGCTTCAAAGTCAGATGCTCTATTAACTTTCCAGTAAAGTTATGTGATAGGATTATCTTTTCTATCATATATTGTCTTGGTTTAGAGACAGGTATCTGCCAAGGAAAACTGGAGTTTTCCCTGGAATAGAGAATGTAGCCCCCTTTCCCTCCAAATTATTATAATTTTGCAATTAAGGGCTTTCAGGCAAAGATTTGGGAATAGGAATAGCAGTTCTTTACTAGGAA